>JAQGBY010000287.1:0-50607 GCA_034698785.1 Mycogona germanica | reverse complement strand
GTGTCTACGTGTACGTGTAAGTGAACGTACTACGGGCACGAGTTCTACTCGAGGCTGGGGCCGGACTACTAGGCCAAAGGCAGTCGTGAACTCTGGTCAGATCTTGGGTGGTCAGTTATCTTACAATGAGATTGCCTGGGTTTGGTGTTTCTGCTCATCGGAATGGTTCCTAGGAATTTCAAGCTACTGCATTCCCGTTGGAGACCATTGTTGGGAACTGGTGAACCTGAAATGTGAAGAATGTTGGCAAAATCAATAACTTCACATTGCCCAAGCAAAACCCCCAGATTTTTAGCTATTTATTGATTTTTTGCCGATTAAGATTGCGTCTCTGCCGAATACAAAATCTGATTTTAGAAATTGAAAATTTAAATTAGTGCTGTTTAGTCGCCTGAAGATAGTTGCTGCATCACATCAAGTAAAAACTGTTTTATCAATTGGATTAGATAGCCAAATTCAGAATGGGTGGAACATTCGAAGACAAGATCTCTCGTCTGATCTTCGAATGAATCACTATTAAGCCATCCTATCTAATGGAATGTCGACATCTAAATCATTTCAGACGTAAACAAAAATGTGGCAACTTCCAGTCCCGATTCAGCGCGCATTCCTCATGTGATGAGACTCGGGATATTCTCCCGATCCGCTCTCTATGTGGATTAAATTGTTTACTATTGGTACGATACGGTTTCCTTTGTGAAGGCAGGTGTCCATAAAACCCCTCATCTCTAGTATCTGGGCACGCGACCCTGCGGGTGATCTCCAAACTGGGGAGAACCCTCCGTGGAGTTTGGTGGAGGTACTCGATCCTCATTTTGGCGAAACAGCGTTTTGCTTTTATCGCAACTGTCGATACGTCGTCTGTGTAGGTGGCGCGCGGGTGGAACCGTAAAATGCCGCATTAAAACTCGCGCCTCGTTAATTCGATGTTTCAGCGTGTGGAAATGGGAACTAGGGAGACTGATGTTTGAACGATTTTGCATATGCAGATATACCTTCCGCCACGCCAAAGTGGCTCATGGCGAGGCTGGTTCACATAAAATCAAATTGCAATCGCCCTGCCATCTTTCACGCCTCCTAAGTGCGAGTGTTTATTTACTGAACATGCACACATTTTTGTTTTCGTTATCTTACAGCAGTGGTAGATGATGGAATGATCGTTCAGTCTTCGAATTATATATTTTTTATCACCAAACATTTATTTAGAACTTCTTAGAAGCCAGGAAGAATTATTTAACAGCGACGGTCGCAGCGACAATCACAAAACGAAATTAAGGCCGGGCTTCGATGTCACTCTGCTTTGCATTCGTTCAATACGGGGAACCTTACGATATCGTAAATGTATGAACTTTATATGAAGCCTATTCGTTGAATTAATGACCCGTGCATTGCCGGGATGGTATTTAAGGAGGGTGGAAGAGTGGAGATTGGACCCGGTGTTCATCTCCTCTCATTTATGTATGTTAGCCCCCCCTCCCCTCCTCTTTTTCTTTTACCCCTTTCTCATATAGTTTGTGGCCTCGCTAAGGCAGTGGGAATATAATTCTGCCGATTCGGCTCGTTTGTTCCGACTCTATGCCCAGACGATAAGTTTATACGACCAAACGGCGAATCGCCGCGAAGGAAGAGAGCATTTTTGAAAGCGTCCATCTATAAATTTTCGATTCGCCGGCATCATGCACATGCCATGCCATGCCATGGGGGAGGAGAGGGATACGACTGGTCTGGCTATTCAGTATATGCGTCGTTCCTGGGTGCACCGAACCCTCCCCCCCCTTCCCCCCTCTTCCACGTCAACAACGGAAACACTGATTTCCCGACAAACGTCTCGGCGCTCGCCACAGGACTTAGATTATGCACGTCATTTAAATGGCAGTATTGGTAACGATTACCATTTTACCATTGCCACACACGCACACACACAGGAAAAGGTGATTCCCCTCGCTTACAATCTCAATAACAAATGTCTGCTGAATGGAACAGTGGTGGGCACACTTTTTACTATTCACGGTTTGTCCCATGGAATGGAAATTTCATTTACGTGCCTATATTCGATTAAAGATATGAAATTGGAACAACGGAGAGATTACAAGCTCGCTTACGTGTTGGGTTGGGCCTAAACAAAATGACAATTTAATTCCAGTGAACAGAAGGTTTAATTTGTGTCGTGTTAAAATGGCGTTGTGGAATGAGTTTGTCATGAAAATGTGTTTCGTCTTAAATGAGAGATGATTTCGCAATTCGATAAGTTCAATCTGCAATTTTCATTTTTTTTTTAAATAGTGAATAGCTGTTGTTCAGTGTTTAAGTTAAGAGGCAAAAGGGTTTCTCAAATCGCTTGACTAATTGTGTTCTTTTTTCCGACCCAGCAGAGAGCGACATGGACTTGGGTCACCGTCCGCGTCCGGCTAAGGACGATCCGAGCGCCACCTATTGGGAGCCCTATTTCTGCGTTCTGCTGCAGGACGAGCGCACACTGACCACCTACCGCAGCGAGGAGCTGAGTGTAAGTAAATTAGTTGTTTGTGTTCGCCACGGGTGCCGCCACTGCCTCACCGCACGGCACCGCTCCTGCCCATCCGCATCACTGATAGCACCTCTGGCCATACTTACTGTTCACCGGCCGACCGACCGACACTCTTGACACAGTTTGCATGCGCATATGTGAGGCCCAAAAAACACATAAAACATTGGCATAGATTGGCACTTTTAAGTTTCGGTCAGCATACTTGAAATTCATAAGGAGGAAACGACCAAGTCTCCAGTCTGCAACAATGGTTTTTTTTAAATACCCATTACAGTCTTGTGGCGGGAACGTATTTATAAACAAAATGGTGCCGAAGCACGCCGAGTCAGATGTTTGGTTAAATATCAAGAAATATAAACGTCAAGAAAATAAAAAATATTTCAAGTCTATAATACCGATATTAAAATAAGATAATGCATACGATATTACCTCTACTTGTTTAGGGATATTATCAATATTTATCTTTCAATTATACATTTTGAGAAGGGGGAAAAATAAAGTAAATAAATAAATATGAAGTAAAGCAACTAAAATTAGGTTTCGTCAAATTCTCAATAGGGAATGGTTATTTTTCCCTGGTTATATATTACACAGATAACCTGAGACGATCCGATTTTCTGTGTTGTTTTGTAGACGATCATAACTGGTGTGTAGCTTATTAGTCTCGCTTTATATATTATATATATTATAAACTTGGCATTGACAAAACCCCATTCTCATATTGTCGAGGGGTTGCCGCGACCCACGCGTCCAACAATACAACAAATCTTAATCACACTCGTAATTACTGCGGAAATTGTCGACGCCACGAGATGTATACGGGCTGATTCCGAAGCTGTTTTACCAGTTTGCGACGGTGCCAATAATGCTCCGGTGTCGTGTTCTCAGGTGTAACCGTGCAACCATCGTTTTTCCCATCGGACAATTCGGGTTGCTCGTATTTGTACCGCACTCCTGCACCGACCGCCGTGCACTAATAACTAAAAGTAGCTGGCGCGGTTCCCATTACCTTGAATGTCATTATTACAGGTACATGTATGTGTGTTTTGGTGTAGGCGTGTGCGACTCGTCGCTGGTTGTGTGCGTGATGGCAACAAATGGTCAATATCCACCTTCACCAGTTAAAAAAGGCTTCCATTGGAGATTTTGAAGTTCCTCGTCCTGGGGAGCGTTGTGATTTTCAGTTGAGCGGTCAGTTGTCTACTGCAAACGAGGTGTGTAGAGAGCGCGTTATCGAGGAATTCCACATTGACTCTAGCACCCCCGAGACATCCAGATCGCCAACTTGAGCCCTATAGTGTGAGAACTGATAAGATTTTTTGGAATGCCTTTGTTCCCTTAATGAAATAATTCATCTTCGGAACAAAAAGGCAATCAGCTGCATGCATGCACATTCATCGATATTGAAAACACGAATGTACACCAACTTCAGCGGCTATTTACCTCCAGATGTTCTCTACAAAACATGGCTCAAATCGTGGCATCAAGGCACTGTTAAAATCTGCAATTTTTTCGTCTTAACTTACATTACACTCTGCACACCACAATAACATTGCACAGTACACGAGGTAAAATCAGAAAAGTAAAACGCTCCCGGTCCAAAGACCTTTTGGCTATTTCTAATAAAAACGTTGGACATTATATTTCGCGGGTTCTTTGTGTCTATATTCGTCGACTACTCATGCCATATCTCCGCCTCCTCGTCGTGTATTTTCATTTCAACTCCCCCTCGCTATTAGAGCGACACTAATGATGGAGTAGTTGGTTGGCTCTTTGTATGTGATATGTGCTGCTTTTGTGCTCGAATGTCTCTTTCACTAATCACTGTTTTTTTTTCTCAGTCAGCTGCCGCTCTTTACCACTTCATGGTCACGGTGAAACCTGTATATATTTGGCAGCCCAGGACCACCCTCAATGTGACTTTCTCTTTTAACATTACCGTTTATGTGAAAGTTACTTCTGTTTGTAGTCTTTGTTTGACAAGAATTGCAATGAGGGCATATGTTCCTTTGAAATTAATGAAAGTTCAGGCATCACTTTTACTCGAAATTGTTAGAATTATCTTTTTAATATGTGAATAACTCATCTTTGAATGAATTATGACAATTTCAAAAGTTACGTTAGAGTGCTATGCGCGTAAACTAATTTAATTTAAAGATGATATTATTGTTAATAATGGTTCTTTGAACTTTTTTTAAAACCAGCAGTTTGCTTTTTCGCTCTCTTAAAGTGCTTTCATTGATTCCACAAGAATGGACTTAGTCTCAAAAGATTATACATCTAAATTTGTTTTGACAATGCACACAGTTCATTGGTCTTTGGTGAGAGGTTAACTTGCTTTCGCTACTGATCGTGCGAATGAAATTAATTATTGTTGTTGCGCAAGCGAATAAACAGATAATAAAAATCCCAGATGGAATTTTGAGATTTTTTGTCAAGATCAATCAAATGAGAAATGGTCGCCAAGGAAACAGGTTTCATCGTACCGTGTCGTTCTCGTTCGTTACGACCAATGATAATAATTCTTTTTAATTCTTTTCCTCCCCTGTTCTCCCTTTTTTGTGCTGCTCTCCTCTCTCACATTTATCTGCCGCATTCCGCAGATTTTCTTGCAGCGTTTCGGAACGCGAAATCCATTATCCAAGGTTGGTTTGCTTAAATTTCTCTATTCCGTCTCGTCTGTTTGCTTTGTTCCGCTCGTTCGCCCTTTGTGATGATGACGATTGCCAGAGCGACACCTGGTGGGACCGACCACAATCATTTGACATGTGTATTTGAATCGTATTATTTCTTTCGATATTTGAAATGGCATGCAAATGCCTTCTTAATCTAAATCACCGAAATCCTGTTCTTTTTTGTGTATTGTCTTGTAATACAGTGGTTCATGGTTCAAGGGATTGACTTGTTTTGCGACTGTTTCTGGTTCGATTCCCGGTACTAACGCTCATTAATTTCATCGTTTTGAAATACTATTCCGAAATATAGTCGTGTGTTGCTTCATCTAGATCTAATTATTACAATTAAGATCGTGACTAATTAGTCATTTTCTCTGACTAGAAACAAAAGCTATTTCCATGAAAGTGTTGAATGATATTTGATTCGCTGGATTTGTCCAGGCTTGGGGTTGGTCGGAGTCCTCATCCTCGTTAGGAGGGTGAGTGACGGGGGTATGCCCCCCCTTAAAAAAAAAAAAAAAAAAAAAAAAAAAAAAGTATAAAATTAGGATAGCAGCCGCGCAAACAGTGGGCGCGTTTGGGCACACGAGGGTTTTATTCGCTGGCTAGAAATGTAGTTAAAAACTATATCATTCAACGCGCCTGCTACTCAGTCGTAGTGGTGGTCCCTAGCGATAGTCGCGAACTGTATTGTTAATATTCCCCTTAGAGATGCTAAGCTTGAAACGCCAGGGAGCATAAACTATTTACGACCTGTCTCTATCTAATAATAATGCAATGCGACATTGAGCCATAGCTTATAGGCTATACATGTTATCTCCTTCTCGAAGAGGATCGTTATTAATATAAATGTTTGGATGGTTGGCTTCGTGTCAAGTTGCCCTTAAACCCTTTTGCTCTATCTCGCAAAATGCACCAGTCGATGCAATAATCGGCGTTCAGATATGCAGGATCCGACGAACGGGGCGCCACTAGGCCGATGTCGATTAAAGCTGGCTGCGACACGACCATCCGGCAATTGTCCGTAACGCACTTGAGTGTTAGTAATTTTCACAACTAAGAAAATCATTCCAGATTCCAATATTTGTCGAGGAGACAAGAACTTTTCCTAGACCCATCTATGATACTTCCTTATAAGATTCAGATACTAATGAAGTACAAATTATTTTTAGGACGTTGAAGATTTTGATTTATTTTATGGTCGATTCAGTATAACATGAATTGCCCTTTGAATGAAAGCTCACAATTATTGTGATGCACAAAGTTTAAAAAAAAATAGTTTACCCTAATGTATGCACACAGCAAACCTTTAGCACTGATCTTTGATATTGTTAATCTTCTTAAAATAGGAGTATATCGTTCCGATAATAAGAACATTCTTTTCCTGTCAGGTCAAGTGTTAGTCACGGATTCACGACATATAATTCCTAACAGTTTGCGAACCTCTGTCGTACAATCGTTCTCCTAACGTTTTCTGCGTTATTTATTACACATTCATAAGTGTCGCTACTTTTTAATTTTCAGTTGGTCGTGTTTGCAGTATCACTTTTTCTCTAGTGGCCATTACGTGCGAGCCCAGACTCTTGACAAGGAATAATTGGATAGGGGTATTTTTTCTCGTCGAATTTAATAGCTTGGCGTGCTTGTGGGTATTGTGCTTTATGAATTTATGTTGTTGTGATTTATAAACACACGCACATATTTCTCCTGGCGATCATTAACTTAATTCTCAGATTGTATGAGTGCTTCGTGATATTCATGTAGTTGGTTTCTATAGACGCTGGCTATAGTTCTCGCTACAATTTATCAGCCATTTTTTATTATTCATGCGAAGTATTCAAACTTTTTGTAAACTATATCGAGGGGCTGGTCACTTTGTGCTAATATCTAGGCATTGACCGGTCTGACTGCAATATTCCTGTCTTTGACGTGCAGGGGGATGGAATCCACCTCCCCTATTGGTGACCTACTTCAGTCGTGACTCATTTGTTACAGACTTTCTTTTCATTATTCGAAATAGCAATAATAATAATTTGAACTATAATGCGCCTATACTTGCACATTTGCAGTCTTTTAACAGAATTTATTGATCTATTAGTTTTGCGGAGGAATTCTTGTATCAGTAATAACCAAATTTGGTTTGAGTTTCAATCATTTTTATTTACTGCAACCAACTTTTATCAGTCACTGCATCACTAATTTCATCGAATCTACGCAATGCATTTAGTCAAAGTGGATATCCGTAGTAAACCGATTATTGATTGAAGAAAAAAAAACAATTTCTGACGTTGCCGGGCATGCGTGAATGAGTCCAGCACTTTCTTTTCTATCAATAATTTCGAAGTTCTTCGATCTGCGAGCGTTCATCTTGCCGCTATCAATTGCCTTTCCGTTTTCTAACTGAATGAAACAAATGCGAAGAAACGAATAGTAGAACGCTCCCCAGATCGAATAACATTGACAAAAAACTTTTTCCCATTTGCCTCGATATACCACTGTGTCAGCTGATTGACCGCAGCAACAATAACACTAATGGAAACAGCAGGTAGTAGCACGAGTATTATCAAAAGTCAGCGGCTGCACTTCGGTTAATGCACCTTGGCTGCTGCTGATCGCGGTTTAGCGATTAGTTGTGTTGATTCGCCGATAGAAATGGGGTTTTTTTTCCTTTTCTGAATAGCAAGTGTTTTAAAACGAACTTGATGTTGGCTAAAATCGCTTTTTATTTCTTTTTTTGTTTGCTTCAGCTTGAAATCGGCATGTATGCCAACATGTGCCGGCGATAACCTAGTTTGATAGCGCATTCCTGTTCGTACAAAAGAGAATATAGCGGTCGGCACTCAAAATATGACTAATTCCACCAAATATATGTAGAACATATGTTCACGGAAATGCATAGCCGGGCGAGAGGAGGCTGGGTGGGGGGAAATTTGTTTCGCATTAACGATATTGTGAAAAGCCAGCAGGGGGTCCTATCTTGTGCCACTTGCAATTTTCGAAACGAGAAATGCAACATGTTTTTTTACGTATCACTTTTTGTCGTTTGAAGTTGGTGTAAAAAAAAAAGCTATATCGTTCTGACAAATTTGTATTGCTAAACATGTAGGCTGTTCAAACGATAATAAATTTTCATACAGTTGGCACTTTTTTAAATAGTCGCCGAAATATGCAAATTCAGTGCAATTTTGCTTTTGAATCTTTGGGTTTCAGAAAAAACACAATGATGTAGATGAAGATATATATGTATATTCCTACCACAAAAATTACAAGCATCCCCTTAAAATATTTTGTGTATCGTAGAATTACAACTAATAAGAAATATGTCGTCGGATAGTATAAAATAAGGAGAGGGCTGATTGAACACGTGAATGAAAATGTTGTCGTCTTGTTCAATTTATCCGTACAGAAAACATTGCGTTATGAATTACTTTTTGAACATCCCTCGTTTGACTACATGTTATTACCGAGCACTGAGCAACGAACCGTTTACTCCTTCGCTCAACAGATGGCGCTTCCTGCAGTTCCCGCTCTGCATCCGCGCATTTCAGTACGGCACGGTCCGGGTCACCATCAATTACAAATTATACCCACAAGCAGGCCCAGATGGGACCTATGTCGAACGACCAGTTAAGGACAAAGGTGTGGTTGTCCTATCCTAACAGGCTTTTTGACTTGAGGTTCATTACTCTGGGAGTAGTGTCATAATTATAATGCTGCTCCTGAACTATTTTAGTATGTTCCATTCTTCTACGTCTAGAAGGAGCCTGACTTAAAATCCCCCTTCTGGATATGAACCAGAAGCCTATTGATCGTTTATCCGATTGAACGATTCCCATCCCAATATTGGCAACATGTCCCTCACATTATCCACTCGACCAAATATACTGCTAACAAATCTTGCAGCCTTTTGGACCATCTCAAATTCACCTATGAGCCCCACCTGGTGAGGATCCCAAACGGTGCTACAGTATTCAAGCAAAGGCTGACCAAAGAAAAGTAGGCCACTGACTTAACGTTACTTGGACACCCCTTCAAAACACTTTGAGCAAACCTAAGCCTAGCATTCGCTGCACCAATCATCGTTTGTATTTGGGTTTTCCGTGATTGTTTAGCAGTCAATTGCAGACCCAAATACAGAGAGTCTGTACTTGTACTGTTGAACAACCTTGAGAGGCTCCCCAAATAGATTGTATGCATGCACAGAGGGATTCCTTGATCTAGAAGCATGCATAATGCAACACTTGTCAACATTGAAGCTGCCATTTCTTACACCAAATGAAATGGAAATGAACAACTTTGTGATCTCTGATTCTCTCAACATCAATATCACTAACTGCTTCAGGAATATTAGAAATAACAAGGTCAAGAATATTGCCCTGTTGCATTATCCCTTGTAGAATACTTCACAATCTGTTCAAGCGAGCAGTTCATCAGGAGATCTAAACCCCCAGTTGCTCTAGAAGAATGTCTTGATTTGTCTGCAACACAGTAAGCCCCCAGCACCTCATGCCGACAAGGTGGTGTGTCCATTGATCGAGACCGCCCCCATGTTTATACGCATATTTTCGGGTCGATATTGCGAGCACGCTGAGTCGTTGTGTTTGTGCCTTGTCTGGGCGCATTTATTAAAACGTTTCCCGTATACGTTGGCCGACGGCGCCGCCATTACCGGATATGGTTCGGGGCGTTTGAACTTGATTGTTTATGTGTGCAGCCGCCTCTTGTCTGCGTTCGCAACCGGAAAGGTACGCATTTCTATGTGTAGCCTCCCCCAAAAAAAAAATGTAAGAGGGAAATTGATCGTGTCGAACTAGAGAAGGGGAGGGGGTGTACTCCAAAGGAAGTGCCCTTGTAATAGCAAATTAGCGAAGATAGTAGGAAGCTCACAGCTCACTTATAAAAGATCACTCAAATAGTTACGCACCTCAGCACCTGCAATCTTATCGCAACACTTTCGGCGAACATGATTTAAGTTTTTTCGGGTTTCATTAAGTTATTGTGGCTATAATAAGGTGGTGAGAGGAAGGGGTAATTTTTTTATTTTTTTTTATGTCTTCCGCTTGTTCTATTTCGTTGGGTGGGTTTTAATTGCGATCTGAGCAGGTAAGCAGGTCTACTCGCGCTCGTCAACTGTGACCGAAACAAAAGCTATTGACTTTTTTCTCAAAATTTTTTATTGATCACCGATCCACTAACTAATATGTACGTATCTGTGTTTTTGTTAATTGGCAATGAAGAATGGCAGTGAGATGAGGACCGCCACAAACCTACATTTTTCACCAGTAGATACCGTATCTGCGTTTACAGATATTTTTTTGATGTCTTTGAAATTGGGGTTACCAATGCTACCAGAAATGAAAAACGAATTGGCCAAATGGTTCAGGTTCAAGTAGAAACTCGATAATGTATTGCCCGATTTTCAACATGGTGATGCGTCAAGAGTCTCGTTTTTATGTTATTTCTGGGTATTATTTTGTTTTTTACTTTACTATGTAATCTTCGCTTTGCCTAATCTATCTATTTCCTGGCCTCATTGACCTCAAATGACGAACCGCCACAAAACACTTCTCCGTCAGCGAGAGTGTTGCCAGTAAATAGCAAAATGCTGTATACTCTGTAAACGTGTGTGTTCTCCTTTGGGGATTCGTACGATTTGTAGGGATCTGTAGGGGAGGGGATGGTAAATGCAGAGTGGTAGAGGGTGGCGGTGGTCAGCAACGTCATCGCAACGCACGTGCATGCACTTGTGTTGACGCGCGTGGTGTCAGAGTATGAGGGGCGAGTTTGGCGATAAGAGTCGAGTCGTGGGGCGTTATTTATTTCGGGGCACTTCACCACCGATCATCGCCGAGCAATTTGGCGTTCTCCATTATTAATTGTTATATGGTCGCTCCGGCTCGCTCGCCTGGCTATCTTAAATGAGCGCGAGACGCACCCAACCACCCTCTCATCTGCTAGCCGCTCGCTTAAATCGAGGCACGACCTTCCATTAAACCTGATCCGATGATTCTGCGGATGTTTTTGCGGCGATTCGACTGCATGGAAAGCGACTTTCACCAACCAGAAAGTTGCTGGCCACGAAGCGTCTGTTGCGAACGAGATAGGAAGAAAGTGCTTTTTCAAGATATTAGTGAAAGTGCCGGCTGTCTGGTACACGGAGTATTCCTGGATTTTCGCTTTCGTTAAATGGAAGAATAAATATATTTTATAAGAAAAAAATGGCATTTTTGGTAAATGGTAAAAATATAGTACGACTCGTAGCCCAGTTAGTTTAGCGACTGACTGGCTCGGCGGTCCCGGGTTCGATTCCCGGCGCGGGCTCTCGAAAATTTCGATCCCGGGGTACTGGTCGTGACCCCTCGCATAGTGCATGAGCACCATGAGGGGTACGTAACGCCTGGAGTGCGGTTGACTTCAGTTGATTGGGCCAAAAAAAAATTGTCGCCTGACATTTCGGAAGCTCAATTTTTAAATAGCTGTTGGAAAATGCACTTGAAAAGCTACTCACGCGTTAACTCCTTGTCTGGCTGTTATTTGTCAAAGGATCGAAAATGTTAATTAACTGGAAAAATTCTAATTGCAGCCGCAGCTGCCGCGACCGAATTTCGTGACTAATTCTGTCGCAGCAGCTCCTGGTGTTTCAATCAATAACCCAAAGCTTTCATCTGCATCGGTGAAAGCGATGTCAGTTCTACTTTATGATGAGGGTGGAGGGAGGGATATTTTTTTTAACGTGAGCTTCCTTCCTGGTATGTTTTAGTTGTGAAGAACCGGCCTTTGTGTACGCACCACATCAGTCTAGGGTGAATTGTAGTGGGAGAAGAATCTCCGTGGCGTTTGTTGTTTCTAAAGTCGGGTCATAAATCAAGGCGGAGGCATTTGCCTGTGTCGGTTGTAGAGCAATCTGGTTCCGGCGGTTGCCGAACTTTGGCGAGTAAATTTTTCCAATACATTTTCGTCGTTAACTGCCCCAACGCTTCGCCTGTGGGATGTGATGCTATGCTCGAATCTATGTGCGCATGCTCTCTCACATCTGCAGCTCATTTCCAAAATTTCATCCGCATAAGGGAATATGCTCGCTAGATGGCGCTCGAGCAGAACATATGGGTGCGTCTATTTAACGAGAATAAGTTAGTTCTTGGTGATTTTGTCTCACACAATTCGAGTTGGTCGTTGTCGTGACCAGGAATAGTTTGCGAGGCGCCCGCGTTCAACAAACAGGCGTGTACTGTTTTTCGCAGTTATTTTCATCGCTTTCAATTATCGTGCAAGCGCCCGCCTATATTTGTGTCAAGTAGAAATGTATTTGTCGAGTTGAACAACCACGCCACCTGCTGGCTCTTCAGCTCTCCAAACAATAAACAGTTGGTGAGCAGGAATTAGGTCCAGCCGCGCGTCCCAACTCAATCGCTGGCGCATTTATTTACATACGTTTTTGCCAACTATTCTAATTGCACGTACATTTTGTTTTACAAGTTGCGCACTTTACATGTTGGACAAACAATTCGGTTTGTTTTCATTTATTTTCGTGAGTGTGTGTGCATTAATTTTGGGGAACGTCTATGTACCATAACGAGATTTGCTTTCCATCTGTTCTTTGCGTTCTACAATCGTTATTTAAAGCCGCGTTTCTGTTGTAAAGAATATTTTTCGGTAATGCTATAAATCTGGTCTAAATTCTTCGACTTCGAATAAAATGTTTTCGTACGTTTTTGAATTGGTCATGCCTCAACAGGTTACACTATATCAACATGTGTAGCACTAAGGTATTTCTACACGTCTGCCTTAAATTAAGCCGACTCAATTCAATTAAAAAATTAATTAAACCATCATCCGAAACCAACCCGGTATATTTTAACTGACCCTTTTTTAGCTATTGGTAGCCAGGGTCGTAAGTCCGAAATAGTGCATATCCCAGGGTGAACTTAGGGTGCTGTGCGTGCATAACGTTATCTGCGTTGCGAATTACAATCATAAAATTTGAAATGATTGTAACAATAGTGTAAAATGTATATGACATGTTTATATAATTTACGAAGATTATATTTGTCGACTCTCCCACTCCCTCGCCCCCCCCCCTGTGGCAGGGTTTGTTATTTTACAGGAAGGGGAAATAAACCCATAATTATTTTGTGCAGTCATAATAATAAAGTTTTTTTATTTCATCTCGCAATCCCTTAACAAGACTACCAGATGATGTAATCGTCCAGCGATCATGCACGAGTATGATTGCATCAATTTCGTTGGTGAACCCCTTCCCCGGCTCGTGTATACGAAAATGGCGTGCGTTTACGAATGTACGTTGCCATTATAATTGCGACCTGCAGCCAAAATTGGACGTAACAAAATGAACTCCACGAACTCGTAAAGAATGGCAATGGCACATGTAGAGCGAGAGAGAGAGAGACTCCTATCACGGTGGAGTCAATTTATGGGATTGAGCGTGACGTGGTTGCCCCCCATTTGTTTCCTGTATTTCCACTGGGACGTACGTGCTTCTGCCTGTGCTTTTTTTTACGTATCTGCCAAACGTGTCAGTACGTGTCAGTTGTTGCGTTGCGAAATTGTGTTAGAGATGCGTCAGATGGTTCGGGCATGGCTAAAGCGTATCACACGAGTTGTTAGTAGCGCCAGTTCGTGCTAATTCACCGCGACCATTTGGCGGCCTCATTGGAGAGCGGCCACGCGTATTCGTAATGGCTTCCGATATGGACTCTGATCAAGGATCTGGAAAGTGTTTAGATGCCAAAACCCATTGACAATTTGCAGAAATACATTCAATAGTGAGCGACTCATTGGGTTTGCTCAGAGCAACTTTCACTTTCGCCCTGCTGTTTGACGAGTGTCGATTGCAATTTCAAAAGTGAAAAAATAGTGTCACAACAAATTCATTTATGTTCTTATTACTTGATATAGCATTTGCCAGAACTTAAAATGCATCTATTAATTTCAGGGCGATATTCTAGTCGTCCTCTGATCCTGTCTGGTATTGTGGGTTTGTGGTGGAATTTCCGTTTTTTGTTTCTGTGTACTGTAACGAGATATTCTAGTCGTCCTTCTATTGGAAATGTACATGTACAGTATGTGTGACATTTGTTACTTTCATTTTGTGCTATTTCATATTCTCGTATTCATTTCCTTTTCTGGTATCCATCAATTGTTTGCTTGACTTCTTGAAGGAATTATTGGAAATGGTGTTGTTGTAAATTTAAATTTAATGATGAATTGTTAAGCGAGTTCGTCAATGTTATTCGTCTTATCGCAAATTTTTGTTTTTCCTTTGTTGACCAGGTGGGTGACAACACGCTGTCGGACCTGCCCCGCATCCGGCTGGACGGCGGCCGGCTGGCTTTTCGCAAGCGCTGGGGCTATGAGCGCGACGGTCCGCCGCCCACGCTGCTGGAGGAGGATGAGGACGACGCCGCCTCCGAGACCGTCTCGCTGCGAGACGAAAGCATGGCGCGATATTCCTCGCTAGGTGAGTCACAAACTCCTTTTCCATCGTTATTGGCCTCAAATGCCAACCGAGTTGTTTACGTTCTATTGTTTTAAGCTATACTATATATTATATATTGTTCTACGAAATTCTCCGAAATACGAAGTTGTCCTCACGTCCTTCGGTGGCCAATTTGGTTGGAGGACAGACTGATGATTCCGTGATCCACTGTTTTTCGATCCAGGGATGCTGGTAAAGACGTGCTTATAAATAGTCCAGTCGCATATGATTTTTTTTCTAAATCTGTAACGACTTTCGCAAAAATCACCTGAAAATAATTAAGAAACTAAGAATAAACACAATGAGTAAAGTAAATGCAAAAATTCAGATACATAGAAATTAAACACAAACCAAGGATACTGACCTCAATAATATTGAGTACAATGGTGACTCTCAATTAATTTTCAATCGCAATATAATGTATTTCGTCAAGACTTGTTTTAAAAAATCAGCAATAAATTTATGTTAGCTGTCCTTATGAGTCGCCTTAGGTCATCATCCACGCGAGGAAGAATTGCTTGGCCTTAATTGGTTCTCTGGCCCGGAATGACTAAGCTCTCGAAAAAGGTGGTGACTCCCATCTTTGATAGTTGTCATCACCACCACCACGTATGACGTAACTTGACGCACATGTGGTGGCGTCCAGAATGTGTTTAGTCTCGTGTCTGCGAAACACATGTTGCCATTTCCCAGTACAGATTGACGTGATTGATTCTATTATCGGCTGATCGGGTTGGGAGAATTTTTGCGTGCAAAAATACAGAGAGTAGCTTGGTGGGCCGAGAATCCCGTTCCTATGACGTTATCTTATAGCTAACTCATCGTCACTGGAAATGTACTGAGGATCCAGGGACTATCCTCTTGAGATCCATCATCTGAACGGGCCAGTTGCCGTTGATTTTGAAATTTTTACCACAGAAACACGTCTGAGAGTGAAAGAAATTTAAGATTTCCGGTTCTTAGAAGTCCAGCAATCTGCGAACGTCCATATCTACTACTCTCTTGACGCGTAATGTGCTCAGTTTTGTATTTACATACGGATGTGATTACGCCCTGAGCTTGCTTTTTAGTTTTTTATACACTGGATCTCAGGAGGATATTATTTTTTGGACGTAGTTTTTTGTAGATGCCTTGACGTGGGCACTGTGACGAACTTGGCTCTGCTCAGCTTTTTTTGTTGCTCGGGTTCTCCTTCTCCGCCCACCCTCAGACGATACACGTCAGTCGCCGCCCTCTCTCTCGCCATCACTCTCCACCAGACAACCTCGCGTGACTCACGGCACGCGCGTGTTCCGTTCCATACATCGGTTCCATTCTTTCTTTTGGGTCGCCTATCCACCCACTCATCCCCCACGTATGGAACACAAATGCCAGCCAGCACACCGTCGTGATCGGCTGGTCACCTTTCCTCCCACGCACCTCCCTATACGATCGCTGGTCCGCATCAATAGTAGACTAAAGATGGCGGCGGTTGCTCCGCGAAATTGATGGAAAACGGATACAGTGAATGCGTTCGTGTCACAATGTCAGTTGGGTTTGCTTTGGTAGACGCGATCGATGTTGGGCTTCACCTGCTGCTTGGGTCTTTTGTTTACTGATCTTTTGTTAGCGTGAACAATAAAAACGAAACTGAAGGCAATGTGGTGATTATTAGTGCCTGAAATTAGTTCGATACTGCTATGTGGGTTTCTGGCTTTTCGCACGATTCAGGTGATCAGGTGGAAGGGATTAATGGGGGTGAGGTCTAATCCACTGAAATGGTAGAATATATTTTCACCTCATTTGTATCATTCTGTTGTCGCCTTTCTAATTTACTTATTACAATTTATTTTTTGTCAAATGCCAGTTTAGCGGTTGTTCTAAATATTACCAAAATAAGTTGTTCGGGTCTCGTTTGATGCAATGTTTGTGCAATGTGTTGCACATTTTGTTTGTCGGTAAGTGGTGCTTCGCCTAATTGACGAAAAGGAAAAGTGAAAACGTCTAGTTTCCTCATTCGTCACGGTTTCCCTTGAAACTTGACCGCCGTACAGTTCCGTGACCAATACCCGCCCAATTTGCAGGGCAGGCCTCGTCGCGGACATTGGCCCTCGTCTTGGCACTCGCTATTTCATCAAGCGTTGCGCATTGTTGCCGTCAGATGGCATTCGTGTTTGTACAAATATTAGGTGCCGCAGTTGGCAGACATTAAAGAGCTTAAAACGATCAAACAAAAGACCTATTCCTGCTTGTATATGTCGTAAACTCAAAATGCCGTCTCTTTAAATTGCAAACGTTCTTCAATTATTATTAAAATATTTAATTTTTGTTCGTCAATTTATAATTTTATTGATTATTTTATCCTCCCAGTACGAAAGAAGTATCTTCATTTTGAAATGTTTCGCAGCACTGGTTATACAGATGGGTCATGTGTGCAGATCAGGCAACCTGTCAAATAAAAATAACCGGACGTTGACATATCAATTCTCTTTTAAACAAACACGGCTAGGACAACAACTCATTAACGTTTTCCGGTGTGCGTGGAGGCGCCCTACCGCTAGGTGCACGTCCAGTCGGTGCCCACCCTCCACTGGCGCCTTCCCCATCCACCCCCACACTGTCCTTCCGTTTGGCCAGCGGTGCGTGAAATCTAGCCGCCGCAGTAGCTTCTCGGCAACGTCCGCATCTGTTTCTGTTTGGCCACCGCCACCATAATTTAACTCAAGAGTCCTAAAGGTGAACACAGTTGCTCTCTTCACTACCTCCCATTTCCTCCTCTGGTCGCCACACCATGCATCATCGTCTACCTTATCTTATCCCTAGGATTCGGCGACTCGCTCCTTCTTTTAATCGTTTGGTGGCAGTCGTTGCATGAAGTGGAAGACCGCTGATCTGTGGCGGCTCGTGCGAAATTCGCTGGACGAGCTCATCGAGTTTGAAATAAATATTAGTATTTTGCACGTCTAGTTAAGGGGTTTCCAGAGGTACGCATGCACAATTAGCTTTGAGGAGATACTTTATTCCCATTGAAACCACAAATATAATTTTTAAAAATTGATTGAATTCAAACAGAAACATCTGCACGGTATCAAGGAGCTAGATACCAGATTAACATTCGACTATAGTCTTTGAATCACAAATTGTTTGCTGCCCCTTGGATCATATTGTGTTGGCAATCACATTATGTTCGCCGAGTATCCAGCGTCATCTATGGCACATGATCTGCAACTCACGAAGCTGTTTTATTGTTGGGAATCTCATTCTCCCGCAGTGCTGATTGCCTACTTATCAAATTCACAGTTCTGAGCGTTGTGTGTCGCTTTTTTATTTATTTGAATCTTGTATTCAGATAGCATCAACAGCTTAGAATACAGACCATGGTTTGGCGTATCCGAAACTTCAATCAACGTACTCTCACCATCCCCCATTCCATTCGAGGGACCTTTCATAGCAATGCTTATGTTACAGCGCTAGTGATGTTATACAATGACAGCTATCACTTCTGCCTGTGACCTAACTTCCCCTCGCTCACCCAGTCACCCTATCCCTGCGGGAATCCCAGGGAAGCTAGATCGTGCACAAGTATTTACCCTCTCGCCCCATCCCCAATGACCAATGTTATTCCCTTCCGTTCCCTTAACGTAATTGTCATCACCAACGTCCGCGAGGTGCAAGAAATTTGGAATAGAGCGAATTTTGAGAAGCCAGAATTTTTTTCATGGTCGCACTAGATTCGTCCAAAATGCACAGACCCTGTGTAGCTCTCCTTAATTTTGAGTCGTCTTTGGTGGCTCGCATAGTTCCGGTTTGCTCTGCTGTCTTGTTAGCTGTAAAGGCAAGTGACCACTCTTGACTGTCCACTTACCGTATACAAGTATTGCAGATCTCGCAGCGCTTTGTGAGAGGATAGCCTTCTGTTAACCCGGTCCAGTAGCTCCATGGAACAAGATGTCTCTCCTCCCAAACAGGTTTCCAGGCATATTCTCCCTACCTGTATACTCTGTATATATAATGTCAGACGAACATACTCATCCAGAAACTTCCACCTCACCCCCGTGAATTCCCCCTCTGATGTATAGGTATGTGACTAAGCGAAATCGGGAGGAGGGTGTAGGGGAATGAGAAGGGAGTGATAAACTCCCCTAGAGGAGGAAGGGGGAATCTGCTTTGCCCAGCGAGGATCAGTGGGTATACATGTACTAGCTTTTGTGTCTGGCATTTGCCAACCTGCAAAATTAAATCTGAAAGTGCATGTAGATTGCTCGCGCTATGTGGGATTATACTTTGTATATACACTGTATACATTTATATATCTGTTCTGCTCGCGCACCACAAATAATCTTGTCATTATATTTTTCTAATTTGAAATAAGCGATCCTGTCATGGCCTGTAATTTGTTATTTGAGCGGTCGAAAGTTTTTGACCCCAACTCGGCGAGCGATTAGATTGCATGGTTAATTTGCTGTGTTTGTGTGTGTACATTGCATAGCGTGTGCAGCTTCCATAAATAGCGAGCATTCCCCACAATTTGCTATTACTCCTATTTCAGCGCAGTCTAGCCCTAGAGACCGGGATGCCAGATAAATTAGCGGTTTCCAAACTTACAACGTTTCTGTTATCTATGAAGTTCATAAAATGAAATGAATTTTATTCTCTATGAACTTGTCGCCGATTTTCAATTGTTGTCCATCAATCAACTAACCTCATCTTTTCCCAGGCGTTCAAAAAATTTATCACGGCCATTGTAACCGGAAAATAAAATTAATTAATTAAACCAAATTTTATTAATGTACTTTTTCCATTGCAACCAAAATGGGACCAACGTCAAAATGGGCTAAGTGTAAATGAGGCTTTGCAGAGAGCAAAATTGCATAAATAACAACGAACTAATATTACTGCTAACTTTTTGTGTCGCTAAATTCGAAGGACTGGAGTACCTGTGTACCGTATAATTAATGTGGGTTCTCTGTAACACTATTTTGCCCAGCAAATAAGTATTACTGAAAATGAATAAACAATTTCGTATGACAGCTCTGTTCAAGCCATGGTTTTTTTCTTACTCCTTGCGAAGGTGAAGAAATAGTGCGTCCCAGATAGGCGACGGTGCGCATGACTCAGCGCCTCGGTCGGGACTCGCGATCCATGCCAGTTTTATATATCAAACGCTCCGTATAAGTAATGTAGATCCTCATGAGACCCACGCACTAGTCGACCGTTATTCCTAGTATTTTAATAAAATATTTCTCGTAAAAAGGAAAAGAATTCCAAAACATGGAAGAAGATCCCGAAAAAATTTGAGTAGTTTCGATCTTGTATAGTTCACGATTTTTAGAACTCCAGAGAACACTCATGTTTGTCATTTTGAGCAAGATTCATTGATGTCATAGCGATGGAGTTCGCCTTCCCAGTTCCCACGTACACCCATTCTGTAAGGAAGGGTTAAGGAGGGTGGGTGCCTTCCCAGCACTCCGTGCTCATTCACCGCCTATATACCTGACAGCAGTGTTGGTGGTGTAGACGGCGTAACCTGCATGGCCAGTGCACCACCAGATGATAATAATATTTACGGTGTAATAATAATGGCCCGTAGTGTGTCATATCAGGCAAAGTGGGGAAGGGAGTTGCGTGAGTCATCCCCACCCCAATATCGCCACTTGTCTCCACTATATCTGATCTTCAGCCACGAATAAGCCTTTCATTGTTCGTAGAAAGTGCTTTTATTTTTTATTCACATCTCCCGATTGCTTGTATTCTTTAGCAATATTTTCTCATCATTCAAAGAGGATTTCGAATTACAGGAACTGTGTTTCCAGTTTCTTTGTGTCTTTTTAAGTCAAGCATTTGTAAAGGCCATCATGTTTTTCTCGCTGCCAGCATGTAAAAAACTGATTAATTTATTTAGAAGGTTGATTTTTGTTAGCGACATTTGAAATTGCGTCCTCTAACTTTTAATTTTTCTTAAATCTCAGTTCCTTAGCGATTGCATTTTTTTTTAAATTCTGTCTAAGGACATTTGTGACTACTGTAGTATATTAAAGATAAAAATCTACCAGATCAATTCCGTGTAATTTAATACCTAACCATTTTTGATAATGTTGTGTGGTTTACTCGGTAGTCATTGTCTTGATTGCTTTCAGAAGATCTTGTGCATTTTAATTTGCGCCGCATGCTTATGAAAGATGTGCCGTAATTATAATTTTATTTTCCTACTGAGGTAGTGCCTTTGTTCCGCGTCCTGTGTTTTGTTGGCCAGGATGTCTGCTCGCTTTGTTCCAACGTTTATCGCGCTCGGGGAATGGCACCATTAAAAATGGCTCCTTGCGCCATCCACCGTAAACTAATAGGGCCCGTAGACCTAGACTGATGATGATACGATGCTGACGATGTCACTTTCTATTGTATGAATGTCAGGATTTTTACAACCCGTCGTATATGGCCCAGTTCTTGAATTTTGGTATTGTCTGTATCTCGAGCTAATATTTTAATCAGTGTTGTGATCAGTACTGCTGCTACATAATGACATCACAACTTCGCTTGATATATCGGCAGTGGATTTTTCATTTTGAGTGTGTGTTTCAGAAGCTGAATCTAAACACCATAACTTTTCAAAATTGTTCGCCATATTTTATATTTAGAATTTCTTAAAAAGTTACACCGTGTTTAACGCTTGACGCATGATCGCATCGGTTCAGTTAGTCCATGAGATTAATTATTTAGTGAAAAAAATATGATTCATGATGATGTATCTGATGATATTCAGAGCGAAAGAACTTTCCTAACTTGGTATTTTTTGTTTCGAGGCAATCATGCGGCCAACACAACGCATTTTCATTGTTTGCCTTTGTTATGTTACAGCACCAACCTCCAGTTATGGCATCATTTTATTTATGGGAGCTTCCCATTCACTTAAAACCTAAATCGATCAGGTTCTTCATAAGACGCGCTTACATTTATTTTGCAAGACACAAAACATAAATTTGTTAATCTAAAACATTCATTTTTACAGACTTCTTCAAGTTTTGCCTTTTGGTTAACTTAATATACCTTGTGTGACCATTTTAATTAGTTCATTGCACATTGGAGGTATGTTGAACAAAACCTACAATTTTATCTCCTCCTTATTTTATGATCTAGGTCTGAATGCTGAGAGACTCAGTAGGAATGCACCATAATTACTACTTGCTAGACTAAACGAAGAAAACCACAACCAAACCCCTTCATTTTTCTTTAACCCTCCCCTCCGTCTTGAGAGTACCTTCACCCTAGCCTCACCTTCCCTCCCAATTAGTTGACCTATCATTCATTAATAGGGTTAAATCTTTTATGTCGCTCTTGTGGGAAAGATTTCTAGAATCTCTTTTAGGTCTTCTACTGTATGGGTGCTAATTCGTGTCACTATATACCCTGGTATTTAGCATATTTATACTCTTAAATATAGACTTGGTTGTTGGATTTTTTTAATCCTTTTCTATAAACACTATTCTAGTGCTCGATTCGACCTCTTCGAGTGTGTGTGTGGCATGCAGCTGGCCTGGCCCTCCCAAGCGTTTGAGAATGGTTGATACGACTTCTCGGGCCGTACCGAGACAAAATTAACCATCAACACAAATCAAAATAAATCAATGATTACTGCTTTAAAAATGCGATCCAAAACATACTGAATTGAATAATTAAATTTTCGTCTGATCATTCTATTTATTTTTGTGTATCTTTTAGTAATTTTTCTTTATTTTTCAGTATTTCAGTATCAAAATTCGAGAACTCATGTCTGTCGACTGCGTTCGTTGGAAATGTGATCTTCCGTAAATGCAGAAGTGATACAGTATACATTAATTTAAAGTCTGTATACTGCTTAACTATATTGAGTAACAAGTTATAGGGATAACTATGATGTTTTCGATATCGTTCATGATGGCCAGCCTCCACGCTCGAGACACTTTATTATCAATTCGAGTCTCAACTCCGTATATGATAATTTTTCATGTTCAAACCTCCACCCGAGTTTTTAATATCTCTCAAATATTGTTTGTTACGGCTCTACGTTTATATGTTTGAGCTGAAATTTTGGGCGTTTTGCCAGCGCCAGCTTGCTTTATCAGGCGACAGCTTCCCATGGCCTGTCCTTTTGGAGATGGTGCGTGGGCCGCGGAAATCATCGCTTTTCATAACAGCAGCTAAATAGCGCTGGTTTGGCGATTTGCCTCCGCACAACACCAAAACTATGTAGCTCTGACAGCAGGCAGATGATGATGATGATGGTCCTGGAGCGCGGAGGATGCCCAATTTTTTCTTGGGTTTCGGCGTTTGTTGCGGAGGCGGAGTTTTTCGCGTGCGTGGTGGCGTCTGGAAAGGACAGTCCGGAAATTCACCGCATCCCTATACCGGACACCCGTCAATACCCGCTCGATCATTTTGGAGGTTTGAAGAAAGATATAAGATTCTGGAGGATCTGGCAAGAGCAGACGAAGCAGTACGTAGTACATAGCATGGTCGAATTTATTTCATTAAGATCGCTTTTCGTCAGCTGTGAACCAAAACTGGTTCGAGAAAGCGTTTTATTGTGGAAGAAACAGCGAAAATCGTTTTTGACCACTGGTTGACGAATTAGAAATTTTTAAAATAAAATTATATCTGGAAACTAACTCCTCTTGGTGCTTAGGTACTATGCGTGGGGCACATTTTCACCAGCACCCCGGAATAGAAATTATTTAGAACCCGCGCCGGGAATCGAAAACAGTCAGTACATTATTATTTTTTCGGAGTACTATTGATATTTTTCCAAGCTGATTGTTGGTTATCGTCAGTTTATACTTCCTATTTGATTTGCTCAAGTCAGCCTCATGTGAGTTCTTCCAAGTTTTGACTCCCGATTTCAACTTTCGGAACCAACTTCCGGTCTTTCCGAAGCTAGGCGCTTTGCACAGCCAGCCTGGAGCCGCCTTCATATATAGAACAACTGCAGCGACTCTGCACAATTTTCTTGAGGTGTGCAAGGCAGGCGTCCATGTGGTCGGTCGGTGCCAGCCCAAAAGAAACTCTTCTCCGTACGTGACTCGACGCCAAATAATAGCGTTATCCAAAATACGACGTTTGTTTATACGATGCCGTACGCACGCAGGCGGGTGGTGGCTGATGTCTCAGTGAATAGGAGTATGTTCCTCCGTGTTCTGCAAAATCGCTTTCACTTTGCATTTCCGTATCCTGTTCCTCCAGACCTTGTCCGTTTAAAGGAGCCAGTACATTCACTGTACACTGTACAACTGAGCCAACCCCATATTAGATTTGGCTCCTAATAGCTCTGTTGTTGGCGTCATTTGAATAATGTATGCAATGTTTGGAAAGTGTGTCTGTGTCGGTCGATACCATTCGCTACATAAATACACCATTAATCAATACCGATCCAAGTTGGCAGCGAAGTTCTCAAAGCAAATATACAGGTTCAGAAATAGCCAAATACATGTACATGTACTTAAATTTTAATCACATCTCAAATGGCGGACCACCAGTCTGTAATAACTGTTGGAGTTTTTTTTTTACTTTTAAAATTACTCTCTGCTAAATTTTGTCTTTTGGAATTGTTTTTGTGAGAAAGGTTATTGCAGATAGTGAAACGATTTACGCGATAGAATATTTTATCTTGACAGTTGGACGTTGTTGTACGCGAGCATTAATAATATTTCGTGTTCTCTACTTCACTGAACTCGGGTGAATAATAGTTTCGATTCTGCTGGTTTCATGATACGTGTCACCGAGTCGTTCCGGGACAACTTTCCACTCCTAAATACATTTTCCATCGATGATTCATTGTAACGGTTCCACAAAAGCAATCCAGTGTTGCTGCGGTGACGAGACGTGGATTTCCCCCCAACATGTGGAGATACGGTGTATCCTCCTGTGACACCGCGTTGAATGACAACTGAACTGAGTGTTTGATCAAACTTTGATCCAACAAATGTGTCTCGACGTCGTTCGTTTCCGATTGGGCGGCAATAAGTCGTCCTACGAATCCCGAACAAGTTGAAAAGAAATCTGCAAATA
Organism: Mycogona germanica; assembly: GCA_034698785.1. NCBI lineage: Eukaryota > Metazoa > Arthropoda > Diplopoda > Chordeumatida > Chordeumatidae > Mycogona > Mycogona germanica. The sequence goes on along the minus strand of JAQGBY010000287.1, from coordinate 25,892 downwards.
TGTCGAAACGAGGTCTTTATGTGAAAATTGGAGAGGATGAAATTTAAGAAACCCTGCCAAGTAAAGCTCCGATCTTTGGAAGATGTGATTCTGTCAAGTCGTGTAACTGTAGGGTGTTTTCTTTTTCTCTCGTTCACAAACGCCCCACATCGTCTCTTTTCTTTTTCCATCTTCCCTGCTCGCGTCGGTGCCTCACTTGATGGCTCGGTTCCATACGTTTTTCTGTTCAGCTTTGCTTGAATGAATCATATGCCATCTTCCCTCCTTCTGCCTAGCCATGGCTGCTGCTGCTGGTACTTGCTTGCTCCCAGCAAAACTATATACGTATACAAAAACCCACACGTACGCACTGCGGCTGCAACAGTTGTTCACACTGAAACTTCTGCACCGTACTTACTGGGCGACCCCATTCTGTTAGAATGTTTCTTGAGGCCTGAATCAAAATTCGATTAGTAGTCGTGACTCGTGGACATTCATTAGTTGAGAGTCCGTGAAGAAATTCTAAAATTTCAAATGGTTTATGATTGCGACATATACGATTTAATTTGTGGGAGTGTTCGTGTGACGATAAATAAACTTGTTTCTTTTGTTTGTGCCAGATGCCGTTTAATTTTAATTTTATTTTTTATTTCTCATCACTGTAGTCTCTGCACTACAGGCGTTTCTATACCCATCTTGGTGCCTAGGCACTATGCGAACAAGCTTTAGCTCTCTTTGTCATCTTGTGTGACTTGTCATGTGTTCACGTCCGGTCGTAGCTGGTTTTGGCTTTGGTCGGAGGACTGTCTTGTGGATTCGATTCCCTGCCCGGGCTCTCGTTTATTCAGTCCTGGGTTCACTGAAGATATGTGGTGACCAAATAGTGTAAAAAGCTCTTTAGAATTAATTGATCGATTAAAAACAATTTGAATGTCGATTTGGATGCATGAGGTCTCAGGAGGGCAACTGAAGGACTCTTGAGATTGGTCGTGTGTTTGTTCCATGTGGCCGCAGTTTGCGACTCGCGAAGGTAGCTGGGAGACGAGGGTGAGGAACCGTTGCGAGTTTTAAAAGAAAATGATAGAAGAAAAAAAAGTGTAGCCGCCTTTCCCTCTGTCCCTTGTACCACCCCACAAAACCACCTCATTCGCGTTCTCTGTGGCCGAGTTCCAGCTGCTCCGACCGCGTCGTATATACATCGGCAGTAATTATTGTTATATTCGGTTTATGCTGTTCGGTGTCGGTCGGCCCGGGCCGCGAGACTCCCTATTTAACTTGTGGCCAGTCGGTTCGGCTTTTTTTTTGTTGCTGTTGTTGTCGTTCGTCGCTCGTATAATTATACAAGTGGTGTTCTTGTACGGCGTGCAAGGCATGCGCCGCTTGCGTGAAATGTTCTTTGTTAAATAAAAGTCATAATCCAGATTTAAAATAGACAGTGACATTATTGAAGTTTTCTCGATAGCTGACGTCAAATTGATGTAGATAGTCTACCGAGTTAATGGAGAGATTCCACAAATGAAGAAGTTATCGGAAAGCTCCTTTTCCGACGTGGTGACTTCCTATATCATATGAGTCATGCTTGATGTTAACATTAAAAAAGTAACGTTGAAGCCTGTCACGTTGAAAGAAAGAAAAGTAACTAATAAGATTCGGATTTTCCCCCTGTGTCTTGTTAAATATTTACCAATGCCACGCCACTATCTTCCATGCGTGACCCATTAGGTTTTCACTTTTTGCACCTGCTTTGACTGTTCGTATAACAAATGTTGCTATACCTGGACAAACACCACGTCCAAGACGCAGCGTCGTCTTATCAGTTATTTATTATTATTTATGCGTTCCGAACACCAGAAGGGAGTGTCTCGACTCTAGGCTGTCCCCTGTACATGTATATAATATGCGTTGGGGGGAACGGGGTGCGACGAAAAATAGCCTACGCACTGGAAGCGCGCCTCGTTCGTATGTTATCGAGTCGATGATTTAATTTTTGGTAAAATCTTTTACCGCACGACATAGATTATCTCAGTGTTACGCGGGGTTATAGATAACTTTTTTTGGCGGAGGTGGTGGCAAAATCATCATAATCATTATCGGGCGTCGGTTCATATTTTTTCTTATGGTGGAGTCACCGTTTATCGCAAACACATAATACATACACACAAAAAAAAACGTTGTGCCCACTCTCTGGATCGAGGTTTGTTCGTGGTCGTTCATCCGTCCGGTCGGCCGGGACTCCTGTTGGTGCAGTCAGAGCGCCTGTAGACGTCGTGGTGCGTGCACGCACGTTGCCGTTGTTGTCCCCGACTTCAGCGAATTGTTATCGGTGTTTTAGGACGCGCGTGCGGATATAGAGATCTCACTCGCGAGTTACGTGGGCAGCATATGGCGGCGGGTTTTCTAGTTTGCAGGCGCGCCCGTGTCGTCACTCGTACGTGTGTGTGTGTGTGTGGTGCGTCGGTGTTGGCTGGGCACGGAGGAGTGTCAAACAGTTTTGTAGTTCCGATTCGCTGCTCCAACGAGAGCAGTCCTGCACTCGCGTGTCTGTCTGCCAGTTACTAGGTGGTGTGTAGCACGGTTGCTGTATCCCCATTTCTGCGCAATTGATCGTTTTTGAATGTGCTCGCGGTTGTTCGATTAAATTCGTGTATGTCATTGCAACTAGATTCGTCGTGATCCACTTGGAAATGGGCATTTGATATTACCGGAGAGTGTCGTCTATTTGTCGGACCATCATCTGGACCCAGTGTAAACAGTCAACTTTTGAGATAAACACTTGTTTGGTTCCGGAAGTGTTGCGTTTTTCCGCTGTACGTCACTACGTGTCGCGGTGTATGCACTACAGAGAGAGACAGCAGATAGAAAAGGAAGTGTTAAAAAGCCGGATTCCCGTCATTCATACTCTGGTTGTGTGCGACGTCACGTATTTTCTATACAGTCGATCAGAACTTATATACATAACCCACAAAAAGAGAGATATGTACAGACCAGGAAACGTTCTCGATTGATAATGCGCTGAACATGTATATGTGTCACCGGAAACCCCTTTTTTCTTGTCGAACCCGGCGCATGGCAGGACTGGGAACATTTTCGCGATGGTGCGTTTAAATTGTGACGGCAAAAACTTTTGCCGTCCTTGCTGACAGCCGACGTTCAAAAAGTTTTGGCAATCTGGATTGCCCAGTGTCGCCCGTGGATTATGATGAGCGTTTTTTCAGCGACGACAACCCGAGTGGATTTCATGTACTTCGGGTGAATGTAAAATATAATGTCCGTTCTTGATGTGGGCCCAACTTAAGGAGGTTTCATTTTCGACCCGAATAAGCAATCTCATTTAGACGTAATGAGACATTTCCAATAACATTCCTGAAAATATAAACACACCTCGGGCGTGATGCTGATGATCTGATTTAACGATCGTGTTGGAAACAAACCGTTAGTGAAGTTTGGAATCGGAAATCTTGGAAAACAATCGGAGTTGAGTGAGAGGAGAAAAACTTTTTCGAAACTTTCTTCGTGTGGTTACGGTGAAGGAAGGTGCTGACAGATTTGTCGTCAGTTGAGCGATACGAGCGTCAAATCATCCACAAAAGCACCATTTTTTTTCTTCAATTTTTGTTTTGTTTTCGCGAGAAACCAGTCCGGTTGCTCTTTCATCTCCTCCCATTGTTTTTTCCCCTCCGCTCCGGTGAAGCGAAATCGTGGCCGACAGACATCGCTCGTGCCCACATCATTGGATGCACGCCGGGGTGTCTGCGGGGTTTTGTGTATTGTGCCCGGGGAGCAAGCGAAAAACAAATCCGTAGAAACGACGACCGGGTCTCACTCCCCGTTGCGGTCACCATGTCGCTTTCCCGCTCGCTCATCAAGTATCTGTCGCGTTTCAAATCGGGATCCCTGGATTCAGGTGAGTGAGCAAGATCGTACCTTGCGTGAAAAACGAAAAACGAATCGCGCTTGATGATTAACGAACCCCGTCTCATTTTAAAGCATGACGTTTTAATTCATCATGACGCTGACACAGCGTCTAAACGTTACTAAAATATGTTATCGACTATATATATGTTATCGATGTTTCAAAACCAGACGCATCTCATTACATATTTCTCGAAACCATTTTGAGAAATCTGTAGTCTATTCTTTTTGGATGTTGCGAAGTTTGGTTATCGGTTCTCGAAGTTTGGTTACGTGTTGAAATAAGAAATCACATTTATTTTTGGTTTGTAGGAGAATCACGATTCAAAAATTATTTATGAGTTTCTTAATTGTGTGAGCACATCCACATTTGTGACAAATGTTCTCCCCAGGAACTCGTTTTAACTTTTATATTTCTTCTTTTTTTTTTAAAGCGAACGTCTCATATTTTCCATGTGAACTTGTAAACACTGTATTATTCGGTGTTCGGCGATCTCAACATACGGTACAAACCACTCCCGACACCTGCCATAGTCCACGGCAGGTGCCAGGAGGATGTGAGGAGGAATGGACGGCGCGTGACTCGTGTACTGACAAACGCGGGTCGTAGCAACAAGCCGGTGGTGACACGAATCGTTTATTAGTCCAGGTGGTTCTGTATAACTATAGGGTTTGCGTTGGTGGCGTTTGGCAATCGATAAGTTCACAACACGTTCTCCTCCTGAGCACGGCTGACCCATAACCCCGTTGAACAGGCGTTGGTGAATCGCACGGAAAAGTCGGACTTTTACAAAAATTACAATATGCTGGTCGAGACAGGAGGATATTTAAATTTGATTTAATTAATTTTTAATTATACGCATGCAAAGGAGTGTTGAGGTGGAGAACCATATTCGGCATTGTCTAATTAAGAATCGTTTTGTGGTTGGGGGCGTTTGCTTTTCAGTTAGTGAGACATTTTTCGTAATATTTGTAGCTATTCGGTAAGACCTTAATAGCTCTATACGCTTTTTTATTCGAAAATAACTTTTCGGTTAATTTTTTAGATTCCAGATTTCATTTTCTCAGTTCTACACACTGTATCCACCAGTTGAATCTCACTCGTGACAAAACTTTAGATTGTTCTCCAGTCTCCACAGCAGAACATCTTCAGAATTGGACGTGGAACTCTTAAGCTCATTTGAATTTTTCTGTTCTAGAAATTAGTCTTCCTGAAACATTCTTGTGTTCGTAAGTATCATAGGTTGCTCTGTTGGCAACGGGGATTTTGAAGACGTTTATTTTTACTAGTTTTCTCTGTTTTGGATAATGAAGCTAGACCAGGTATTACGTCATGTGACGTTTTCACCTTTTCCCATTTAGCTTCCACGTAAATGAGCGAACAGCTGACATTGTTTCCAGTAGGCTTTTCTATTTTGGTCGAAACTTTCCCGCATTTAGTGCGTGCTCCAGAAAACCAGTCACAATTTACAAATCTTGTCTTCGACGTTCGACTCACTCAAGTGACTCAAGAAAATAAATTCGGCTTGTAAGGTTATGGTGTGTGAGATAATAAAGATGAGCGACTGACTGACTGGCAATTTATTTCTGCGCCTGTCGTCATTTTGTTTTTATTTTATTTAGACAAATGTGATGTTTTTTGTAACAGTCTGAAACATTTAATATCTAATGTCAATGTGGAAGGCTGCATTATGTTTGTGTGCTTTTGTGTAGTTTGATCGTCTAAATTGCTTTTCAGCTAGACACAAAAGGTATTGTAAGAAATACCAAAGAATGCCAAGAATAGGAGAAACCTGGCAATAAATCTATCAGACTGGACAGAAAAACTTAGCCATTAAAAAAAATATATTTATTAGGCAGGGCTTGTATTTTTAAAGTTTGCCTTCACACAATCACTTGATCTTTTTTTCAGTCTTGGTTCATTCTTTAATATATACAATGGCCAACTGGCAACGCCTTCGAGCAACTCAACACTGTATCTTTTTTATTATGATTTTAAAAAAATATTTCGCACATTGGCAGAAGGCGGTTGGACCGTTTCTGGCCATAGTTTTATTGTTCCCACGAACTTGGAAATGAATAGTAGTGTAAAAAGCGTTACACAATATGCTTTCAGTGTCTGGACTGCAATCTTACGCCGTGCCCGGGTGTGATTTTGACACTTGACAGGCGTAACCATTGTTTCACATGGGATGTAGCCCATTGTCAATCTCTGGGATCAGGTATAGCCGATGCGTCCGGTGTTGTTTTTCTCAGCTTTCTTTTTAAACTGCGACCGCAGACTTGATTGTCCATCGCCTACATAGATACAAAAAAGCGTAATAGACACCCAACTTGGCAAGAAGAAAAAAACTTGTGTTGCCCTGAATGCCATAAAAATTCAAACACGAATTTCTTGGTTCCATCTTAAAATATTAATTTTCTTTCAAGATGTTTGGCTGTGAAATTTTTGCAAACAAGCAGGTATTGCTGAATAAGCAATGAAAATACTTTTTGATTCATCTCGTTTCGTTAAACCTTTGTTTAGTTTATTTACAGGTACATTTTTTATTATGTTTTTTCTTGTCAGCCAAATTTCCAATTTATTTACTTTTCCCAACTGGATACAGTTATTCTAGTAGACTGATTTTTAGGACGTCTGCGACAAAAATTGATGTGTTCAGGGCAACGAAGATGGCAAGGCAAAAAGATGAACAATAGTTGGCGATAACTGTTGAAAAATTAAACTAAAAAACGATAATACTTCTTAAGTATCAATTATTATCATTATTAGTCTTTCGTCCACCGCCGTTTTTTTTTTTAATTATCCTATCAAAACAATTTTTGCTTTGTGCCTTTCTTCTTTTTTGAAAGTTGGTTATTGGATCAGCCCTTTTCCTGATCATCTGTTCAAGTTGTTCAATTTTGGAGGGAGAATCCTGGCAGAACTATTTCCAGCACCCCGGTTTCGCGGTTCTGGGAATGGGTTTCGAGCGCCTCCACCAGTGCAAAGGTCATTCGTTTTTTTAATGCAACTGTCAGTTGTGATCAAACTGCTCAGGAATGTGAGCGGTCCTGGTTCACGTCAAAATACATAAGCAGTCATGCATCGGCCAACACAATCCTTATCACATATCCTCGTGATCCGTTGGGCGCGTCTCACCACACTGTGGGCCCTGGCAATTCGTTCGGGTCGTACCCTCTAAATTTCAAAAACGCACCCATTGCCTCGCCGGAGTTCAGTTTATGCCGGCAAGGCGAGCAAACCCCGAGATGTAGATGTCCTGCCCACTCTGGACAGGACGCCCACTCTGGGTTTCGTAGCTCGAATTAGTTACGAATGTGGTTTTTTTTGCCCCTTCGCGGGGAGAAGACGGCAGTTAAAAGCACTTGTGTCAGATTCACATGGGCTATTGCTTTTTTTGCGCCATGTTCCGCCCGTTCTCGCCACTCCCCCTGGTGGTGGCCCTCACTAACTCGACGCCACTGCAGACTGGCATCTCACGATGTTATGTTGGCAACCCAAATTTTAATTAATAGAGAATACCTGGTCGAGTTTCCAGCTCAATGAATCCGTCATCTGACAGTTGGCTAATTGGCTTGACCATGATAGTTGGGAAATTTATTATCTCTTCAAATTTTATGCTTTTACTAATGATAGGCTGGGTGCTAAACCTGTCCCAATTTCAGACTTCTTCCAAGAATAAAAACAAAATAATCGTGTAATTGCAAATACATTGTGGTTTTCACAACGCGCCTGTTTTTAATGCCTTCCCCCCCACCCCCAATTTGAAACAACACATACAATCATGCATTTCTTGTCAGCCAATCATTATTGCTGCCCCTAAGATTCACTACTCATATTTTCATAGTGTAGTCTAATTTAGACATATTATTATGCTTTTGAGAAACTGTTATTTTTGCGTTACCTTTCGAGTTTCAACTTAGCTTTGAAAAGTTAGCCATGTGCAAATTTAAATAAAATTATGTTGGGGTTTATGTGTTGTTGACATAAGAATTGTTGTACCCGAGCAGGATTCTTCAGAAGTGGCCAACTTGTTTTCACTACTGAAAAAGCACCACCAGTCGCTCTGATGAGCTTCGCCCTATTCAAATGAATTTCAAGAAAATTCCTAGACTAACCCCTCGGTGGCCTATGAAATTGTTCCGTGGTGTCGGGCTCGCAGGAGCGAGAGAGAATCGTCTCAGTCCGCCCCCCTTTTTTCCCTTTAACCCAATCATCCAGCCACCAACCCCCAGCCCAACGAACTTTTGGCACACGGTAGTGCCCCCACTCCCGCGGGAGAGTTTATTTTGTGGGTCAGGGGAGGTTGGGGCTAAAAGTGAAAACGTGCACTTATCTCAAAACGTTTTTCGGCCAATGATGACAATCTTTATTTCTTTTTTTTTTTCCAAAACTGGCTTTTGCCGCTGTCTGGCGATTGTGGCGGCAATTTCTTCTGAACAATTTCTCGCTTTTCACTGGCCAACATCCACGTCGCAAAACGATAAATCTCTCTTTTGTTGGGGGGGGGGTCAATAAATGGGAAATAATGTGGTTTGGTCAGCACGCTAGATTTCTGGTAGTGCCAAGTTACGATGGACATCTCAAAGAAACTTTAATTTCCACTGAATCAATCATTTCCCTCCGTTTATTCTTCAGGAAATCTCAAGCAAAACTAATTTAAAGCTATTTGTTGACGAAGAATCATCAAGAATCGAAGAATGTTTTTTCCTCTTTACTTTTGTGATCAGTAATCCCTTGGTGCTGCGATTTCGCCTGAGCAAAAACGTCCCAAAGTATTATGTTTCGAGTTACGTGATGTTACGAAGAAGTTGGACATTGACAATTCTGTATTCTGCATGGCCATCCATATTTGAATGAAAGTTAAGTCTGTCCATCAGGTTTGTCGAACTGAATTTGAATCGACGGTTTGACTGGTTGGGGTATAATGACGGCAAGGGGAACCAGAGTATGATTTTTTTCTCCAAAGTCAACGCGAGTATGGGGAGGGAGAAATATAGGGTGGATGGGGTCTTGTGAGAGAACCGGTGAGAAAATGTGTCATGAAAGAGGGGCTCCGATCGGGGGTTGCAGAGTCCGGGGTTTTTCGAAAAACGAAAAGTGGTTTCGTTCATAATAGAAGCGGGGTGAAAAAGGGAAGTCAGTTTCCGTTGTCAGGTGCGCTCTCCTAGCTTTCCCTAAGGAAGACGGGCGACTGACTTGAGCTTATAAAGTCTACCGTTCGCTGGCTTTACGTTTATAGACGGGCGGATGAGACTTTTGGCCTCGTCCATACGAAACGGCTACGGATGAATGTGCCCGTCGCCTCCCCTCTTTGCATTATTATAATTTCCATCACCGACATTTTCAAACGTTTTCTTCGCCCCCACGACCATTAACCCCTCCCCGTCCTCCTCCTCCCCATAGTGTCACGCACTGCTCGTTTCCATTGTGGCCTGATTCCGCTCCAAAAATATATTTATTTTCGTGCGCGGAAACGGGGTTAGGTCACCACCAATCTCCTTGGTTTGAGTTTGACTATTTTTCTTCTTTTTATTACCCTTTTTGTGCTGGAGTCGTATTTAGCTATTCGGCTAGTTTACTTCGTTGGCAGCGAGTTCAAAATAAAAACTTTATCGAAAGTTAAATGTGATGGTAGGGAGAAATTTGTTCTGTGTTGGAGCTGCTACATCTTGACACTTAGAGAAAATGACAAATTTTGTCTTTAAAAAAATGTTCGTGCCAGTCAATACCTGTTATAATTTTAGGAAGCTAAATTCAATTAACTTCCTCACTAGGAATGAGCCCGTTCAACAACCGGGAGCAATTCTAACTTCCGAAGCCATTAAGGATTTCATTGTTTTTATCGCTCATTTGTTTGTTATAGGACATCCCTACACATAATTTTTGTTTAATTTGGTGTATGCTTTTTTTTTGTTCCTAGTCAGTAGTAACTTGACTTCCTTCGAACTGGTCTGGCTTTGAGACGTTTGGTCTAAAGTTGTTGGTTGGCTTGGGGGTGTTCTTCACGCGAGTGCCACGTACTTTCCACGCCATTCACCGGTAACTTTATCGGCGGATTCTGATTTTCGTGGTCCTGAAAAATCGCTCGCTCCGCCAAGTTCTTCTGCTCACTGCTGCTGATCATAAAATGTAGAATTCCCAGCGGGTTGCGTGTAACTTTTACTTTCGGTTCGGTAAGTTACGAGCGAGTGGGAGAAGATTGTTGGCCGAGCACGTTCCATCGGAAGGTTACCTCGGGGCATATAACTCTGCCACTGCCTCGTCGCCACGGGATTTGGGGGGGGAGAAGGGAACGGGGGCGGGACAGGTCTAGGAGGAGTCCGTCCGTCCCACGCGGTTTTTTTTGCGTTCTTATGTGCTTCGTGTACTTTGGACGGCAGCGACCCCTGCGCTCGAGGGGTAACCAAGTCATCTGAAAATAAAAACCTGCAATTTTGACATTTCGAAATAATCAAATATGTTAATGTTCTCTTACTATTTTTGCAAGAGAACAATTTGGAGAAAAAAAATGACTGGGCGAAATCGGAGGAAATCAAAACATAACGATGAATAAGCCATTGCGATGCCTGATACTTCTGTTTTGATTAACTGAAACGAACATATTTTTAAAGAACAATATTCTGGTCTGCAAAATTCTATAAAAAAAGAGTTATTCTCACGCTCTAAAACGTATAATACGAGCACAACGTACCAGATAGCTGGTTGTGTTGCGACCCTGTATTACGATTTCCCTGCATTCCCACGAGCGCCGTCTACGAGGTTTAATTGCGGGTTCTTGATCCCAATTCGCTCCCTTATGTTTCCGTTTTTCTCCTATTTCACCCACAACCACAACCATCGCTACCGTAGCTTAACTTTCCCCTCCCACCGAATACCCCTCCAGACCCTCGATGCGTGTCTTTCTCCTCGACGACGAGTAATAATTGTGGGACGTGTGGGGCCACTTCGAAGAAATCTAAAGGTAGACGCCACTAGCTCTAGAAAAGATGACAACAATCAGTGATGGAATTGTTATTCCAATACACCAGTATATTATGTTGTCATTGCAGAAAACGAAGTGTATCATTTTGTTATTCCAGAATACGAATAGATTATTTTTGTGGCAGTGGCGACCTGGACCTATAGAGTATCAATTTCTTTGTTGGTGATGTCAAGTTGCCAATATTTTATTAAGCAACACCCCGGGCAAATTTGTATATCACATAACTCATTAAAATGCAATATATGACTTTGTTATTGTTTATTATGTTTTCGCGTTCCACGTAGGCGCAGAGTCAGTCGATTTAGCCGTTGGTCGTCTCTTTTGGGTCACAGATCACTCGCGGACCAGCACATGAATAATGATGGCTGACGAAGGGAGCGCCGTCAGCGGACAAGCCACGAACCTGAGGGATGTGTCTGGGATTGCGGGTCGAGTTGGCACTGAGAGTTTGAAGGATGTAGACTTGGAAGTGGTGTGGTGTAGATGGGGAGGGGGTTACCCAACCGCTGGCCAAGTGATTTATGATTTCCGAGTTATCGGTTTTTGGAAATATCGACCGATTGAGTTTATTCTTGAGAAATGTTAAATGAGCTGCACTGTATTCTTGAGGAACAAGAATTTAATTGCGATTGTTAATCAGGAATTTAATTGAGATTCTAAGTCAAAGTTACTCTCTCTCTATATATATAAAAAAACTGTTTATGTGAAATGTTAATCCATCACGATTCTCCACCAGGATTATTCACAAGAGCAACCATAATCAGTTTTTTATTAATGCGAATGGTTGTTTCGGAGCAGTGTCTGCTCACTGTTGGTTGCCCGCAGTGGTTCCCCGCAGACCTCTATACAATAAGCTTACCTGACGTGATTCTAATCTTGCATTTCTTACAAACTTTGGTAATGTACTACAGTATGCAGACTAAAAGGATTAAGCAGTTTTTGCGTGTTTGAAGTCTGTGCGTGTCACGTAGTACACTTGTCTTACTACGTTGCATGTCTGTTCTCCAAGTAGGACCTGGACAAAGATTATTTGACTACGGAATTTGTCTATACAAGAGTTCGTCGAACTGATTATGGATACGATTTCTTTTTATCACCTTCTGTGTTCGGTTTAATCTCTCGCCATTTGCACGTAGACCGTCTGCATAATAAACACATATCCATTTTTACGCCGACCACCTACATGGCACTCACGTATAGCCGAACAAATTAGGCCAAACATTTGGAGTTGACGACATGCTGTTCCGATAGCGTCGTACCAGTGCTGCTGTCATATTGTCAGACTAGTAAAATTATGAAAACGAAAACTTGTCATCTCCAAAATATGAAATCCGTGCGTAAATAATAAAAGTATAAAGTTGATACGCTTAAGACAAATGTATTGAATAGACGACAGTAGCGCCATCTAGCGATTATGAGAGACGCAGATAGATTTGTGTTCGCTGAAATAGCCATTTTCAGATTGAATACATATAACGAACGTAACAATAATTAAAGTTGAACTTCGTTGATCGACCCGCTCATTCTCAATGCGAAGGCGACGTGTCGCCAATTGGTCGACCTCAATGTGAGCTAGTGCGGGTCGCACACGGTTGCGCCGCAGTCTGACGTAATTGGAATTCAAATGTTTTGTTTAATTGGTTCGGTTGTCATAGCGAGCATGTTACATGCACGAGTTGTTCGGACAGTTATGGGGCCAATGGAGAGAAGAAAAAATCTATTAGCGGGAGGTGCCGGTCAACCGGACAAATGCATTTTTCAGTGAATGGTCGTCAAATATTACAAATAAAATAAAAAATACAATCGAAGTCGCAAAGGCGTTCTCTTGTTCTCACACACGAGGGATCATTTCATGTTTTGCTCAATGGAACTGTAATTTTGTTTTGGTCAAACACATGCGTGAGTCTACAATGCTTCCCAGCATATGGCATTTTCCTGGAGCAAACCGTCAAATGTGTCATAGTGTAATTGGGGTTTAAGACTTACGAGAGTATTAGCCAATCAGGAAAGAGCTCTTTCAATGAGTGGGAGAAGTAGAACTGCACACAAATGTAAAGTCAAAATTAATTCATTTCATTCGGTGAAAGTTGTTTGCAGAATAAGAAGTCTAAAATGTTGGGGTTGACTGGGTTGTCTCTCCTAATTTATATTAGATAATTTAGTTTGGGACAATTAAACCGTTTAACGGTTTAACAATCGTGTAAACACGGTTAATCTGTAGTGATTAGGTCAACAATTAAAATTGTCAAAAAGTATTATTTGAGTAGTACGAACACTTAATCCCAACCCCTCTTCTGTGAGCATCCCCTACTTTAATCCCCTCTGTGATCGCCCCATGACTTACTGTATGAATGTATGGCCAGGAAGTCCCGCGTCAAATTCATCCACAGATTAATGTGTTTCGCATGGACGCCAAATTGTTAACGCGCGGTCTGGGCTCCGCGAGCTTTTTCGTTTTTGGTGGTTGGGGCGTCACGCTCGGCTCGATCCTGATTGATGGCCTCGTGCTGATGGACCGGAACCGGAAGCCATTCTTCCCATTCGCGTCCCGCGCCAACAGATATGGGGATCCACCATGCTGGGAAGACGGGGGTGGGGTAGACGTAGGCGAGATCGGATTACGTCTACACGCCGATTGACGAGCGGCAACGGTTTATTCATAGACAAAATAAATCCGTGGTAATCGATTCCTCTTGAATTTAATTGGCTGATGGGTCAATGAATTTGTTAACGGCGACAGCGGCATCGTTAGAATAATTACAGAAATTTTTGTGCTTGAAGTGAGGTTGCTTAATTGTTGGCTAAACAGTCTTGAACTTTATCTTTTGAAAGATTTCTCGTATAATAAAACAGAAAAACTTTTTTTAACACACGGAAGAATTTTAAAAAAATTCAGGATGAAACTATCCATGTATTAGGTTATATTTTATATTTATTTTGTGGGATTTACACGTACGCATTAGGATTGTAAATTTATTGTCTTTATTTTTTGCAAGTGATATTTTTTGTCTTGTATCTTGATACAGAATTCTTTTTAATCACCTTCTGCGGAATCTGAGCTTACGTAAAATGGACGAATCTGGTTCGCTTATCCAAATGACGTTCTAGAAAATGCTGTGTTAAGATGCCTTTTGTCTCGTGACCTACTTCCATGTTTACTTTTTCCAATCTTCCAATTTGGCTATTGCCTGTGAAATTAAATTTCAAACGGAATCGTTGCATAAATTGCAATCCGCACCAAAGCCGTAAATCTGAACACACGAGCTAACGTCAGTGCAGCCACACCCCAAGAGATCAGCGAACCATTTGTTGCTTCTCGATAGCATTTCAGATTGTGTGGGCAATGCCCTATCGACGTATACGTATCGTTTATAATGGTAACTATATACAGAAAACAAGAAATATGTGAGATAACGGTGCCCCTTTTGACCTTTATCTAGATTTCTCTTGCCTCTGTTTTATTTAGACACTGGGGAAACGGAAGGCGTTTGGAATTGATTAATATGCTAACGAGAACCATTGCGTGAGTGTGTGTTCATGCGAGCAGGTTGTAAAGAGTTATCGTAAAAACACCGTTGGTCTTTCACATGAGGGTGTCAAAATGGGCTGATATTTTTTTATGTGGGCGCGCCCGAAACCTGAAACATGTGTTATGTATGAATGGTGGCATAATTAAGATTGTTGTAGTGTAACATTTCTTAATTTGGAAGTAGTTTTTTGACCTGTACACCTGACATGACAATTACTAAAAATAATTTAAAAGAAATACTTGGCCGAATTTGCTTTATTTGAATATTTTTTATCTTATTTATTTTTGTTGTTTAATTTGCCCTGATTTCTCAAAACTTGGGGGGGGGGAGTTTATGATCGTGGTTCATTAATTTTATGTAAATGTGAACTCATGGCCAAACTAACTTATACACTTCCCTTATTTTTGTATTCAGATTCCTTAAACTCAGAAAATCTACTGTGCTTAAATAACTAACATCTCTCAAATGAATAATCGAGTTTCCGTGTCATTTAGTTTGACATACAAATAATTAGGTTTTTAAATAACAACCTCTTGCGGAGCTGTTCTTTTTTATTTTATTCGTTAAACTCAGTTGCGGTCGAGCTGCATGCGAGAGTGCGAGCGCATAAATCCATTAATCAGATCGCATTTCGTGTCACGGATGAAATCTGTTCGAGGTGAACTGATTTCATCTGTAAACCATTTAAAGTCATGAGTGCTGACACGAAGGTCTTTTGTAAATAAGCAATGCTGAGAAAGCGTTGATAACTTCTTACACTTTCGAACGACAAAGATATGATAATATTAAAGCATATATTTTCATTTCTTTAGACGATAAGAATACGTTAGATAAGTCTTCCAATTATCACAATCCCTTTACTGGATTGGGACTGGCTTTCTTTTTGAATATCGTCTCTGAAGTAAATATTTTACTTTATGTCTACTTAAAAATAAAATCGCTTTTCATTCTTGAAATTTTATTTATTTTCTATGCAATTCCTCGGAAGACGATCAGTTCACCTAACTCTAGTCGGTTCGACTCGTAATGTGCACTACGAGCGTTTCTATAACTGCCCTCTTCAGATTTTAGAGTGGTCTCTCACTTGTCTCACGTCACAGTCGCTTATTAATATAGTTGTGTGGGTGTAATGTGGGAGTTTTCGAATTTGATTGTAAAATACCGAGATGTATAAATTGGTATACATGTACTCATGCGTAGTTTCGTCATTCGAATGTGCTAATACAGTATAACCGCGGACGCCCCGCATCTGTGCTGACCATCTGCGGTGAATTTTTCTCGGCTCGGTTCCGCCTGACCCTTTTCGTCTCTCCCCGTCCAACCTTCACTTCACTGATAATGTCCGCTCACGACAAATTGTCATCCCGATACGATTAAGATTAAAAGGCGCTTATTTCCGCGGTCGACTTTCGAACGATCCTGACGATGTCGTTTGGCGCATATGCGATAGCTTGCGACTGCTCGTGGTCCGACGTCTACGAGCGACGTCTGCGATTTGAGAACTCGTTTTTGGATCAGATTCCAGCCAGTACATCCAATACATTTTATTTCGATGTTTTTGAGCATCCCACTCAAACTCAAACGTCAATAAAATAAATTCAAGGTTAGGTTGTTAGTTTGATGCTAGACTAAATAAATTACTTCTTTGGTTTTGTTAAAAACAACATTGGATGTTTCTGGAATTTGAAAGGATGTTGATTGGTAATAATAAGAATTTGCATAGCTTTCGACGTGGTGACGAAACTAGTCCTGCAAATTTCCGCTTTGTTCAACAATAAGGTTCTGGACCGTTTAATGATTTAATCCACATTATTGTTTTGGTTTACGTATGTTGATTAGAGCTTCGTGCAAATGAAATCTAACTGTATTGTGTTTCTTTTTTATTTTGTATTTGTATAGATTCGGCGTACGAGAAGGCGTGCGGCGAACGCAGAGGAAGCGCCCCAACCACACCAGTGTTGGGTGTGCGGGATGTCGAATCTACTCCATCCCGTCTCACGGTATGACTAGATCCGTCAAATTATTTTAATATTGCGTACGCGTATTTTAAATATTATTAGTCAATTTCGTAAAATAAATGGTGCAAATAAACAACCTCAGGTTTAGATTAGATGTAAATGTTATTGTCCTGTGCACAAATTTGGCATTCGGCTTGTGAAAAGACCATTTTGTTTTTGCGTGTTTTGTTGGCATAGTTTAAAAATATAATTAAAAATGAACGCCATTAAATATTTCATCTGTAGTTTTTGTCGTGCCACAAACGTTAAACAAATGTCTCTCCTTCATTTGACGTAGAAACACATTTGACGCATCCTGCGGCCTCAAACAAAAATTAATATATTTTTATTATTAGACTTAATGCTTTGTTTGACCTACTCGTGCGTTGTATGTTTTATATAAGAAATGGGGTTATAATATATTTTCAAAAAATTTCTAGACCTTCTTTTCTAAGCGGTCGTTCAAGAACAATCCTCTAAAGAGGACGAAGAGTGTCACCAAGTTGGAGAGAAAGCGTTGCACGTATGACGGCGACAGGTATGTGTGATATTTTTGTTTTATTATAATACAATAGGTTATCTGGAGATTTTCTAGTTTGGGGCATTTAATTGTATTCGCAATATTTATAAAAATACAATTTTGACGATTAATCTGTTTAATTTTTTTAAAAATTAGATACTAATGGAACAAATTTCTGGTATAATTTAATATATGTAGTTTATCATACCATTTTTTTTTAAATAAACGAAAAAATAAAATATTAACACTGAACGGTAGCTTCAAAATTACAATTAGATTCTAAGTGACGAACGGCCTAATAGTAATCAACTCAAAGTTGCTTAAATCAACAATGCCTGCTCACCTGTCACCTTTTTCTCTTTTTCAGTTCCGGGCAGGTGCGCCTCCGAGCGTCCCGCTCTCATGAGTCGTTGCTGTGCGGTCAGTCGGCCATGCAGACGCTGGACCTGGTGGGCAACGACGTACGCGTGGAGGCGCTGCACGGTTCCATTCTGGGCCAGGAGAACTGCTTCCGGGTGGTGACCCGCGCCGGCACCAAGTACTGCTCGTGCCGCACGGCCGAGGAGCGCGACGGCTGGGTGAATGGCATCCGGCGCTCTATCCAGCCCAACGCTGAGCGGCGCAAGACCAGGCGCACCGACAACTCCCTGAAGATGTGGATCCTGGAGGCCAAGGGCATCCCGCTGAAAAAGAAATATTTCTGCGAGTTGTGTCTGGATCGCACCCTCTACGCGCGCACCTCCTCCAAGCAGAAATCATCCATGTGCTTTTGGGGCGAACACTTTGACTTCAGGTCAGTGTGGTTCATATAGACGATCGAAGGCTGATTTATTTCTGAATCTAACTGTTTTTGTTTCTCCACTTTGTTATTTTATCACTCTTTTGACGAATACTTTTTTTTTCATTTAGCAATCTCCCAAACGTAAACGAAATTCACATCCACCTTTTTCGAGAGGCAGACAAAAAGAAGAAAAAGGAGAAGAACGTTCTTGTCGGTAAGTACAGCGCCAGCCCCATTTTGGAGCAAGTTATTACTTATCTGGAAAGTCGTAGTTTTCATGTCAATTTTTTCGTTCCAGGAACTGTATCGATTCCAACAAAGATGGTTGAAGGAAGGCACTTGGTAGAGAAGTGGTAAGAGCGAGCTGATAGTGATTCATGGTTATGGGGTTACTAAGATATCTGCGAATTTTAAATCTTTACTGCGAGCGTATAATAAATGCTTCTACATTTTTGACGTTTTCGCTTTACTAGGTATCCCGTGGTGATGGAAAAAGGTGTAAATAACAAAGATCTTCCGGCCATCAGAGTGAAGTGCCGGTTTCAAATGGTCGATATTCTACCTCTGGAGGCATATACCGAATTTCTTCAGGTAACTTGTAACATTTTATTTTTCGTTTAAAATAAAATTGATATTGTTCGTTTCACAAATCTTTTGATTTCAATTTGTTTTCTAATAATAAGTCCAGCGATAAGTGATTAAAGAGTATTAAATAATAACAGCGTTTCGTTATTTTTAATGGAGTTTTATTTTACCTTTCTCAGTATTTGAAGTCCGACTACCTGGTTCTTTGCGACATGCTGGAACCAATAATTAGTGTCAAGGCCAAAGAAGACATCGCCACCACGTTGGTCAACATAATGCAAAAGGAGGGTTGCGCCAATCAGATCTTGGCCGATATCGTGCTGGCAGACATCGACAGGATAGGTATTAATGAATAAATCCACTTCGCTTCTTAAATTGTTCTTTTGAAATTGTTGAAACTGAATATTTTAAAATTTTGTTTTTGTTACTGTGAAACTGTAGACGACGAACACTTGACCTTTCGAGGCAACTCGCTAGCGACCAAAGCCATCGAAGCTTACATGAAACTGGTGGGCGAACGCTACTTACACGACACACTGTCTGAGTTCGTCAAGGCCATTCTGGAGACTTCAGATGATTGCGAGGTATTACTGAAGAATATAGATAAAATTGGACTATGTATATTTTTTTTGAAAGTTACTTTCACCGATTATCTGACATTTAAGAAGCTGTAAAAGTCACAAAACTATAAAACTGAGTAAAATAAAATTTTATTATTTTCAACTGGATTTACTTTGAATTTGTGGTGGAATTTGTGTTTTGCAGCAATAGAGAATTGTTGAGTAAAGTTTGATTCAAATTTTGACATAATCTGCAAGAATGAAGCGCTTTTAATTGGTTTTTAACAACGAGTTTTTGTGATTATTTTTAGGTGGATCCTTTGAAAGTATCAAATCCTAATAACCTACATCGGCAACAATCCAATTTAATGATGTACGTGGAGATGGCCTGGGTGAAGATCATCAATTCGTTTTGCTACTTTCCTTGGTTAGTATTGGTCATTTTTTGCCGTTATTTCAGTTTGCCGCAATTTCTTCCCTCAAAAATCGAGTCACCAGATATATTAAATTCGAATAACGTTGACGTTTATAATATATATTTTTTTTGTTATTTCGTTTTATAGCGAGCTGCAAGAGTTGTTTGCCACCCATCGTCAAAGGTTAATAGCAATCGGAAAAGAAGATTTGAGTGATAATCTAATCAGTGCTTCCATTTTCCTTCGGTTCCTGTGCCCGGCCATACTTTCTCCTAGCTTGTTCAATCTCACTCAAGGTATGGTTCGGTTTGCCCGTTCAGTGTTCTGTGTAGGGTTCTGTCAATCTGGCTACGTGTCATCGTCTTGACGTTCCGTGTCCGTTGTCGAACTTTCAGAATACCCCAACGAGAAAGCATCCAGAAATCTCACTCTCATAGCCAAAACTATTCAAACATTGGCCAACTTCACTCTGTACGTATTAAATATTTTTCAATTTTAAAAAAGTGCATTTTTTTACTTTAACTTGCTAATAATCGACTGTGTGATGACAAAAATTACAGATTTGTTGGAAAAGAAAACTTTATGGAGTTCATGAACGACTTTGTGGAAAGAGAGTGGGGTCCCATGAAGACGTTTCTAAAGAAAATCTCAGTGAGTGTGGCAGTTAGTTGGCAGTTTTGTTTTGTAGAACTGTAGTTGAAAGTCCTGTTTCGTAAACTACGAAGAATTGTGGTGACACTATTTATAAAATTGTGTTGCCATCACCTGCAGGGACCAAGACCCAGGGAGTACTCAAGACAACCTCACTTAGATTTCGACGGACACATTGACTTGGGTCGGGAGTTATCTGTGTTCCATACATTGCTCAGCGAGTGTCTGCCCAAGGTCACATCCAAGGTCAGTTCAAATGTCACTTTGGAAAAAATATTTTTATATCTAATAATCAATCATCGTGAGATGTAGTATGTCCTGCAATATTCACAGTTTAATATTTTTGTGTCATCTTAAATTAACCAGGTGTTCAGAGACAACGTCGACGAGCTGCAACATATCTTGGACGCCGTGTCGGCCCTGGCCAGCGGCCCGTCCACCAACCTGCGCCACCTCAGCGCACCCCCGGCCTCCTCCACCAACAATCTGACAGCCGACCGTACTCCGCCTCCACCGCGACTGGTCCCGGCCACCAGCTATTTAGCCCAGCACCACCTCAATCACCACCATCACCGCCTGATCGAGACGCCCCCTCAACAGCCTCGCGCCGCCACCCTTCCCCGCAACGTGTGCCTGGCCACTACCACGCCCTCGCCCCCCTCGTCCAATGAGGGCAGCGGTGAATCGTGCAGTCGGGAACGACTGGCCTCAGATCGCGGCGTCCAGACAGATCCGCCGGACCGCCCGCCCACTGCCAACGGCCATCCGCCGCAGGGCACGCCTGTCATTCCGGCCAGGCGCTACGTCAATGGCACCAGCGAATATCTAGATCTGTTGGCCTACGTAGATGACGCCATCGCCGACGAAGGAGTCGGTGGTCTCCTGCTAGAAGGCAACGGTCACCTGCGGGGCAGCCGTAGCTCGATCGTGGCCTCCTCCGGCTACCAGTCGTTCGCGTACAGCCAGTCCAGCTCGCCAGTCGACCCAGCCGGTCCCCCTCGGGAAGGTCTGGCAGCGCTGCCACTGGCCTTTTCCAATCCCATGTACCATTTTGCGTCAACACCAACGGCCGGGGGCGGACAACCTCCGCCACTGCCGCCGCGCCCCCTCACTCCCACCTCCTCGTCTTCTGGTAGTTTCGGAAGCGCCCAGGAGGTGGCGCTGGGCGGCGGCGGCGGAGAGATGCTTCGGCTTCGTTCGTCATCGTCGTCGTTCGCGCCATCCTTCTCTGTCACGTCCAGCTCGGACGGATCGCCACCCAGTCCACACGGTCCCACCTCGTCGGCGCGAACCCCACCGTCCGCGCCCCAACGGCACCACCTGAATCATCTCAACCACCACAACCAGAACAGCAATAACAACAACAATAATGGCGGCGCTTTGCCACACTCGATGATGCACTCGCGCTCGTTCCTGGATAAATCGGGCAACAATACCGCGCCCGTGGTTTCGCCCTACTCTGAGGAAGATGTGAGTGGTTTTTACACGGTTGTTCCTGGTCGATAGTCCTCTAGGATGGCAATTTTTCCAATCGATTCGGCGGTGCAAAATTAATTGGTCAGCTTAAATTGTAAATATCGCTAGAATTTCTGTGTAATTGTTCATTTCTCTGAGGGCTGCAAGCCAACCCTTTTCTAAAGTGAAAGTCTTGAATATTCGCCGCCCTTAACAGTATAAAGCACTATCACGGGATATACTGCAGTCTGTTGTGCTAGGGGAATGATTTTGTCCGAATAAATAGTTTATTCAATTGAATAAAACAGACTCAACACTACTCATTGGGCAAGATGTAAAATTTACCGTCTTATCAGAAATAATTTGTCAACAAATTTTTTAAAGTGTATCAAATCTTTTATGAGTGTAAATAAAGTATTAAATATTGAACGTATCACCATTCGATTTCTCAATATATTTAAGATAATCGCTATCATTTTTATTAGCAACCCGATAAGCCCACAAATATTTTATTACCGATTTCTTGTGCGGAGTCTTGTTGACTACATAAATCACTATTCTATTGGAATTGTTTGTTCTTATTTTGTGTTGTCTTTTATTTTATTTATTACATTGACCCAAGTCGGCGAGAGAGCATGCCAATTTATGGTTGCAGGAGAAATCACCATGAACCCGTTATCAATATGACGATTACTAATGGCAAGATTCGTTGTTATCCTTTTTCAAGCAGTACGAGCGTCTGATCGAGGAGATGCGACGCACCGTGCACAGTCTCCAGCTACAAATGTCGGAGACTGAACGAAAAATGCAGCAACAGGAAGTGACGACCGAGCGGGCCATGGCCGACTGGAAGGCGCGGATGCGGGCCGACGAGGAGCGGGCCAAGAAACAACAAGATGAGAAGGACGAGCAGATCAAGGAGATTGTCTGCAGGTATGTTAATGGGTTGCTTGGACCATTTGTTTTGCAGATGTGTGTACCGAATTTAAATATGTCATCTGTTTAATGTTGGCTTAGTGAGGGATTTTTTATCATTACCATAATATAAAAAAATACTAATTTTGTTTTTGTACTTTTGTATTTTTTCAAAAAAAAAAAAATTTTAAATGATGATTAAATTACTAAAAGTAAAAACGTTCAAATTAGTCCAATCGAGATTACTAACTAAACTCATTTTATTATCCTTTTCCTGAATTTTTCAAGTAACCAAAATATCGAGACGTTTCAGTGGGTGCATGTGCATCAATATTTTTGTGTCGATAACAGTGGCATGCTTCTTGAAAAGTAGCCATGATCATAATTTAACTGAAAGTAAGAATACTGGTGGATTTCCTTGTTATGGAATGTGTTTGGTGGATTTGCCTGAACGTATGATTTGTTTGTTTTGTCAGTGCATGCCGTGCTCGTCCGTCTTTGTTTATTTTGGCGCCTCTGGCTCCCTTTTGGTTTGTTTTTTGCAGTTCCAGTTGTGACAATGATGAGCAAACTTTAATTTGCAGATTGATTTCCGTGGAAGAGGAGCTGCGCAAAGAGCAGCAGCGCATGCAATCGGCGCTCACCCTCAAGGATCGAGTGATCGAAAGTCAGGACCGAAAAATCCAGAGTCTACACTCGGCCAACACTCAGTTGCACGCTGCGCTCTTGCAGCTCAAGGAACGCTACCAGCTACAGGCGCGGAACGGCGGCATCGCGCCCAAGACACTGCCGCTAGCCGACAATGTTGAGTACAAGAGCAGCACTTGTTAACGCCGTGGTCTCGCTTTCGCGGCCCACGATGAAATCGGGGCAAAACTCTTTGTTAACCCTATTTAAAATATAAGAAAATGTTTTTTATACAGTTTTTAATATGTAGATTTGTCGGTACCCGTGTGTTTCTAATGGTGGTTCCACCAACAAAAATGACTGGACGAAGATTGTAAAGAAAGCATAAGCATGTGAAAAACGCGTGCCACTATATATTTCTGATATATAGCAATAAAAAGTCGGAGCGATGTAAACACACTAAAGATATGGTAGTGTCGGTGAGACGCATGCACGCAGAAGGAATGCTGAGGAGTGATCAAACTGGTTCCTTGAAGGTGGCGGCTCCAACAGGCAATTTTTAATCAACTTAAAATTGCTGTTTTGAGGTATGCTCAATGTGGAGGAAGTGGATATTTTGTGAATTACAAATGACAAAAGAGCGACAATTCTTTTATAATATTGTTTTTTATTAGCATCGTCATTTAATGAAATGAGTAGGATCAGTTTTTGAGCAATCGTGTATTGCGTTTATCACAGTTCCCATAACTAGTAATGTGCCGTCGAACTAATTGGAATTCCCTTTTCTACGTCTCCTGACCTTTTCCGGGTTTATACTGTCTCCCGTTTCAGAAACACTCGATCGAGCGTCCAATTAAAAATGAAAAATCCTTTGCTCACAACTGCTTTAAAGTGTGTGTAACAATAAGTACAAATGATGTTGACTGAGTCGCAGTTAAAAAAATGTTTTAAATGCCGTGTGAATGTTTGACAGAGAAAATGTTTTTATTCCAAAGAATTGTTGTCGGCAACAATATCGGTAGTTTCGTATAAAAAAACATTCGACTGTTATCTATTGTAATATTGTACATGTTCACAGAAACTCTCGAGAAAAAATATAATTTTTAATTTGATGTGGTCATTTCAGCTAATTACGATAAATAGACAAACAGGATATTGAACAGTATTTGCATGTGTGTGTGTGTGCGCGTGTTTCCTTCACTCTTTCTATCCGTGTATATATGAATGACTTTTTTAATTTATATGAGATTTGTATTTATTTATAAAAATGCATTTTTGACCTGTAAACATTTTTGTCAATTCCTATATCCAAATTTAAAATGGAGTTGTATAGCTTGCTTGACTCGTTATATCATGTTATTTTATTTGTATAATGTGAATCATAAAATAAAATTTTATTGAAGATGTCTTATTATTTGAATTACACAGACTCTGTGGCTTTTTCAAATGAGTTTGGGTTTTACATCCGTGAACAGTAAATTGTTTGAAAGGTCGCTATTTAAGTTGACCTATTCGTTTGAGCAGAGCTATGATATAATCTAAGCAATGGTAATTTGCATACCATTGCGAAAAAGAAATGGAACACCTATTTCAGTAAGCGTGTTTATTTTTGTCAAGCATGTACCGGTTGTGAAATGGGCGCGTTAACTCCTTTCATTTTGAAGTATTTCACTATCTATAAATTAAACGCATCTTTCCGTTTTTTAAGGAGAAAACGAACAAACATTTCATTTTTGGCTTTTCAAACATATGACCTCTCCAAAACATCTCTCGTATTTGAAAATGCTGTGCGATTTGTCGGATATATTGCATAAATTTGATCGTAGAAGGCGGCTGGGGGGTTAAAGATAAAAGAAATTGTTGAGAAAGTCATTAAAATATAAACAAGATTGGATATTACTACATTAGTCAGTTTTTAAATAATTTTATTGTGGAAGGCGGCAGGAGGGGGGGGGGTAATGAAATGACGCAGTGTTACCAAACTTATTTGTCAAAAATCCTGAGTAAACAAAAATATTATGAATCGCAAAACAATTTTACAAAACTTGTTATTACATAGAGACGGTAATGTTGTCCTATAAAATAATTATATTCCTCATCTCAAAGTTGGACAAATATTTTTTTTAATTTGGGAAACGGCCAATTTGGCAACTCCTCTTTCTCCCCTATCGGTACTTGACATCTGGCAACACAGAGTCGGCCAGCCAGTTTTGCGAAATATCTACGTGTCTTTCGCTCGCTTGGCGTTTGTGGGGGTCCTGAAGCAAAGGTTTAACGCAAATAAACCTTGCTGAAGCAACCATGTTACCACAGAATGAGATAGTAAGCAAAGCCGAAGATATTGCCGATCAGGTAATATATGTTTTTTTTAAATCTTATTACTCCCGAAACTGGGAAAATTGGTTTCGAAAGGTGGTGGTTGTGGTCTTCTCTTCAAGACAAGGTTTGTGTCCTTACTCGATGATACCGGGCAACCTGAACCGAATTGTTGTGGGGTGCGTGTGTTAATATGGAAAGGAATTCATCTGGACATCAGGTAAAGGTATGTTAGCCAGACGCGCCCCACCGTGATCTGGATGATGAAAAGGACCTTCATTGGCCACTTGTGTTAAGGTTACGAGGTGGGTTCAAAGGGACAAGACCGCAAGATCTTTTGACGCGTCGCATTTTATTTTTATATTTGCCATATTCGTGTTCATGCGCTCGTATCTAATTTGATTTCGTGTCGAAGTGGCCTTGGTGCTGGCGATTGAAAATAACCCTAATTACATATAACACGATACCCACATATGGCGCCCATGTTGTCGGGACAGTCGTTGCTGCAAATTTGCCTAAACGATAAATATGATCTCGGGTGTCGGTGAGATATCCTAAGATATCAGTCCTCCTAAAGACATTCTATCTCACTCAAATTGTTATGCTTTCGACAGTGACGTGGATTCTCTTGTTATCCACTGTCTCTGGGATGGCCGGAA
>JAQGBY010000286.1:0-50696 GCA_034698785.1 Mycogona germanica | reverse complement strand
TTCAGAATAGGCGCTCGGCCGAAAAAAAGGTGACTTTAATCAGATTCGGCGCGCCGTATCCGCACGACTCTACGGTAACGTTTTCCAATTTTAATTGTAAATTTTAAAGGGCTCCTTTTTTAGGCACACTGTACAGACTCATTCATTTTGCTTTCCCAGATTAAAAAAATTACGTTCATAGAAAGATTTCTAAAATTGCTATTCTGACTATTCCAATGTTTCAATTGTTTTTTAAAACGTCATTCATTATATTAATTGTGTTTCTAGCTAAAGGAAAACTATCTGCAACTCAAAGGAGCAGTTCTCATAAAAAGAAGTGCGTGTTGGCAAATATACAATATGACAATGTACAATACAGTAAATAGAATATATATATTTTGGAACTTGACTAGAGGTTTACTAAACACTTTATATTTCAATAGTAGTCGGCACCCTGGGCTACAGCCCGTGCGGCTTCCCCTTTCTCTTTGTGCCACTGCGAGAAAGATCTTTCCATTCAGAAAGAAAATAAACCTTTCACATAAAAAAGAAAGAATTTCTCGTTTCAGAACGCCAGAAAAGGTGTAAATTCAAATTCACCTGCTTGCCATTCCTATTGTTATAGAGAATGAAGACGTTTCCCCAGTCTTGCGATCCAACGGTTTGCTAAATGGTTTTTGGGCGTGTCTCCGTCTAACCAACCCCCTTGTTCCCTCATCCCAGAAACACACTCAGGAAAATGCCAAAAGCAAATAGCCCATGATTTTTCTCGAACACAAAAGTAAACACGGCAGGAACACTCAGTAGCCCAGTTACGAGTATTTATCCAAACAACATTTCGCCGTTGAGCAACAAACGATGCTGTAATTACTCCGTCAAAAAAGGTAGACCCAACCATCACACGCAGAATAAAAAATTAAAAAAACAGATACACCAACAACAATTTCACTCCGGACAACCTCGGTGAAATTGACCTGCGCGAAAATGTGTTTCATAATTAATAAATCTGACCGGCAAACCTCATTTTCGGTAGGCAAACAGCAGCATTTAAATATGCAAATTTTGTAACAGTTAGACGTACGTCACACGTCACTATGCTACCTGCACCGTAGTTATGAAAGTTTAAAATTGCATTCGTTTTTTGGGCCAATGTGTTTATCAAACCGACGTGACGTCATAAAGAAAAACACAAACGCAAATTGGGTTTACTTCTACATGTGTTATAGTCATCAATAAGGAAAGCATTTTGAAAGATGTTTAAATTAATTTCCAAGCAAATATGTGTACAATTGAGCTTGGGGAATTTAGGTTCTTGTATCTCGAATCTCAAAAGGATATTTGCACTAGGTTCTCGGAACTATCTTCTGACAACACAATTCCACCTTTCCAATTCAGACACGCCCCATAAGATTCCACGAAGCACACTCGCTATTTGAAGTTTTACCGTAAGTATTAGGTCATAGTTCAATAACATAATTCGTTACTGGAACACCAGCGAACTCGCCGACATAGAGGATAATTATGCCGAAACTCAACATCACGGACAACAAGACGTGGGCGTGAAAACATAATAACCGAAAGAAAAGAAAAAAACTGGAAAATGTTAACAGGAAAAAGGAAAATCAGCCGGAAAAATGAGACACACACAGGAAAGTTTTTTAATAATTCGGCGTGGCAAAACTACGTGGAAACACGGAAGACCTGCTGACCAATGGGCGGCTACCCCACCGACATCATGCTTTTGATGTTGCCAGGCGGTGGACCTACCCCTGGGAATCTCCCCACAAAAAACGTAAGGCCGTGCAGATCAGACAGGTATTGTCCAAAGCACACATATGCCATTAAGGGGTGCGTGGGGGTATTAAAGCTAATAACAAGAACAATCGTTCATAAATTTATGCTAAGCGAAATAATAGGTTTCATTGTCAGTGTGACCCACTTACTACTGAAAGTAGGGGGGGTGGGGGAACGTCTACTGTTATTCAGTTCTGTGATGATGTCGCCCTATACCCTCCTACGACCCTTTGTGAAAATGAGTGCACGAAAAAAAAACCAACACCACCAATGCCATGATACGAATTTTCAAAAATCGTCTGGTAGGATTTCATGCTGTGATGTGGTTACAAAATTCCCGCATTAACTGGTTTCCAAACAGACCTTGCAAGGAATTCTATTCACTTATTTATATTTTATACTATTCTGCAAGAATGTGTCATTTGTCAAGAACAGTGTCTTGAAATGTGCAAACAATCTTTGATCTCCACGACATACATATTTGATAGTTGAAATGATTAGATTTATTGAAAGCATTCGACATTGGTAGAGATCTCCACCGCTGATCAATTGGACTAAGGGAATTTGAAATATCGTTATCGTAATAAAGTTAATTAGAAGTTGAATACCAAATGAAGTTGCACAGATTCGGGTTGAGTCAAGGATCTTAGGAGGATGTAGGCATCGAGAAAAAGGGTGTAGAAGAAATGGGTGGAGGGGAAGGAGTGGTGGTGCAGATCCGGTGCATTCAAGATGTGCACGGTAGAGCAGGTGAATGATGTCACGAACCCCAAAAAACACTTTTCCAAAGAATCGGACAATAATCACGAGAGTTCGTGAAGAGTATGTGGTGTATTTGAAATGATAGGCCTACAGAAAGGGGGGCAACGAGGAATTGGAGTAACGACCGAGAATCAGAAAAAGAAAAGAAAAAAGTGGACTAAAAAATTGTCTTCTTCAGGACAGGCGACAATCGCATCAGGTTCTTGCATTTATATATATGTTAAGACTCCACTGTGCACGGTTGTTCCATTGTTTGTAAAATGCCATGCATGCATCTCACGGTTGACAGTTGGATAAGATTATTACGCAAGACACTAACATTTTACTCAAACGTCAAACCAGAAAACAACCGCCGATTTTGCCGAACCATAGTTATTCATTTTAAATGGTAGCGGCAATAGATTTTCACTGCTACTTGACTGAAGTAGTACGACAGCTGTTGGACAAAATCATTTTTTTCTTCTTATCGTAAATTAGGGGGGGAGACATGACATAAGTAGCATTTTGTGCTCGTTCTGGCAAGATCGAAAACCTGATCATGTCAACGCGACCTAGTCATAAATAGATAATGACACAAAAGAAAAACAAGCGTGGTTTGTAATACAGGAGTAGGAGTCCTCGAGTAATGAAGACTGGGAAGTTAAACGAATCTCAACACAGAAATACTTGAAATACAAATACACGAACAATCATATATTACTTCAGAGAAACAACTTTCGACCGGCTCGTGATAAATGTTCCTGGCTGGGGCCAGCCATTTTAAATTCAGTATTTGTGGGGGGGGGATGCAACACTAGTTACGAGATTCAACATATTTTTATTTTAGATATTCAGGTCAGAACGTAAGATTTGATTGTATATACGGGATTGAATTTTATATTACGTAGGAATATATTTTATTAGGTTAAATTAAAACATTCAGACTAAATTATTCTAGCGTTCTATAAATTTTCAGTCCGAGTCTGGCTGACCTCATACGGACGAGCCGCCATTAGCACAACGCAGCAAAAATAAAAAAGACAAAAAACGATCCACCATTCATCAAATCTCTGAACGAGGCCATGTTGACACGAATCCATTGTACGAGAAATAAGGCAAAAAAAAACAGAAAAAAGAAAGGACGACGTCAATTTTTTCTTCCTTCTTATCAATCTTGTCCACCAGCATATTGGCCAACGCTCCGACGACTCAACATTCAACGGGAAACTATACGAATAGTTATTAATCCCGTTAACCACGTTCTAAACGTCGGAAGTGCCACCATTATTAAATCTGTTGGTTACCAGCTAAGTGCACGTTACCGGCGAGCCGCACGTACGTTCAACATACGCCCATTGCCCATTAAATTAGCCGGGGAGAGAGGCTGTCATAAAACGCGTAGCCCAGTGCTCGACAAAACGTTGCCCAGTAAGTACTGAGCAGATACAATAGGCGACCGTGTAATTAATGTATTAAGAGTTAATTGTACAAAATAGAGTGGGCAATGAGCCAAAGACATTCGCCACCGTATGGGGGCATACGACACATGACAATATAAATAAGGCACATAACATTTTTTTAATATTCACGATGGTGAACATCACTACTGGGGGTTGTGCCCCTCTTGGTGCCTCAGTACTCGCGACGGTCACATTTTTCACCAGAACCGCCATAATCGAATAAACGAGACCTCGTGCTGGGAATTGAACCCGGGACCGTTGCACCGCGAGTCTATCGTTACATCCGCATTATACGGGAGTGCCAACTATCGGTTTCTGTCCCCCCACAAGTACCGGTAAATAATTTCTGAATTTAAGATTGAAAGTGTTTATTTTTTGGTGTTGATCTGATTTTCCTAACGGTTATTTATATTTATTTATAGAGAAACTAGACATCAGAAAAAGAAAAGAAAATTACAGAAGGCAGACGTCGTGAGGACGCATGTTGTGTACACTATTCTGTTTGATCTTTGATCCCACTTGAACTTTGATTTGACCAATGGAGATAATCAAGAGGTTTTCTAAAAACATATTCTCTTAATAATTACTGTTCAGGAACACCGAAAGTCGAATGACGAATTAGAAAAAATATCAATAATAATCTTTAAATTGTTTCATTTGTATTTCACCTATACTTTTTCTGTGCTGTCCCGAATTCACCATATCCGATATAATATATTTTTCACTCATGCAAATATTTTCACACATTATTAACAGAGTCAATAAATACTGAAGCTGCAATTGACATTCTACATTTTGTTCATGTAGCTGTAGCTATTAGCACCAATAAAAGCGGTTGCACGCTGGATGACACCCTAACCGTGTAACATACATCTGACATATTACACTCGTACAAGATGGCGGAAATGGTTCCTCAACAATGGACCGGGTCGACCCAACCTCCCGAATAAACAAGATTTTGCAACAAGACTGCCTGTCGCGGTTGTGGTTATATTTAAACGCGAACACCGCATGAATACAAAAACAATTTTGCAACTCTCTTCCAATAGTCAGAGTACTTGTATATATATATATACACTGGTATGTTCAAGCTTGTGAACGTGGTATCGCTGGATTTAGGCTTTAGTGCCAAATATTTTTATTCCTGGGGAGAGAACCTGTTTATAAAGGAATCGCTCGCAAATCTAGTCGAGCGTACTCGTATTTTGTGATAACCCAGCTGTCACCAATGAGCACACAGGTAAATATGTGATACTGTGTGGGGTTTTGACCTTCGCATTTGCCCGGGCCCACATCTTCTAAGAGAGCCGACTGCAGCCGGACCTGAAAGTATGCACAGATTTTATAATCTTTTTTACTCCTATAGTTTGCCTTTGCCAACCCTATTCCGAAACGAGAATCTGGTTTTCGCACGAAAAAACTTAGTACAGGAACAAATTTTGTCTGCTGAAGGAGGCGATGAAGAGGCCTGAGTGAGGTGGAGGGAGGAGGGCCTAGGTGGTGAGGTGAACCGGAGACATGTTGTTGGCCAATGTCACCCCCAAAATATGCAGACTCAAACTGAGTGTGCATGATTTGACAAACGGGTACTCCACCCAAAAAGCTTTCAAGGTCGGAAACGCGTTCGCGAGCCCTCCTCCTCCCAACTCCCAACTCCCAACAAATCCTCTCCCACCCATCATCTCCAGGGGTTTCTGAAAGATCAACCCAGCTGGCGGTCTGAGAGCATCACGTGCAAAAAGGCACACACATACAAATTGCACGCAAGACGTGCTTGTAGACTAGACTGGATCGAGGTCTTTTTCATAGTGCGCGAGCGGTGCGGTTTCGATCCGATCAATCAAGAGACCCCCCACCCGAAACTAAGTCCTCCTGAGGCCCTCACGAATTTTGGAAAAGGCTACACGCCGCAGTTCAGGCGGCCTGAGCGTGCTCCCCATTTCCCCAGACTTATTAAAAATCTATTATTGGTTTATCATAAATTGTTAGCAATCCCTTCATTCAATGACAGTGCGTTGTTAGTCATTTAATTCATTAAGGAACGGGCGACTGATCTTAGTTCCGCATTCCCCACCTAGCCTGGAAGCTGGCAGTGGTTGCCATTGCCCGTGGCAACAAAACCTTTACGCCACATGTACGCTACATGAAAAACTCACGTATTTAAATCATTAAACACATGTTCTTCTTATGAAGAAGTTCGCAAGACGAGCGCAACCAGTTCAGGCGACGCAAGATGATTAAGAGAAAAAGCACATGACGAGCAGTCCAATCAAAATGCACAAAATGCGATATGAAAATGTCAACAGTGGAGCTAGACTTATAATATTTTTGCTTATCTTTTTCCTCCTCCCTTTTACTCTTTAACTATCGACCGCCGCAGTCTTGATGACCCTGCGCTTTTGCACATGGCTTTTTTTCTGCATACGCGATAAAACTGTAAAATCACTCTCGTTGCGTATCTCATTACATGAAACCACAGCCCGATTTTTTTTAATACATTTACATTAAAGTCGCCTCCCCCTTCAAACACAAGCAAGAGGACGTCGTGCGTTTATAGCGGCTATAAATTATTTCAGATTGAACGACCTAGAGTTGCCATCATTGTGTATGAAGAGTACCGTATATCGTTTGAGTTGTCCTAAGTCTTGCGGTGAATTAAAAATAATAATATAGTAACACAAATGTATTTTGCTTCTGTCTTATAAATTGGCCTTATCTTGAAGATTTCGGAAGACGGCAAAATGATACACTACAAGAGAAATATACTTCCTTTGTCGTCTGATCTACGCTCAACAAAGGAAAAATCAAATCAAGATAAATCAACTTGGCGCCAGGGTTTTTTTTCTTCTTCTTGTGTACAGCGTCCCTTTACTCTTTTAAAACAGTACAGTAGAAAAAGCAGTGATGAGAGAAAAGATTTCTCGTCGGGCGCCACCATTTGTATTCATAAGCAAAAAGGACAAGAAGAGAAAAAAGCGAGAACATAATCCGGCCATAGTTTTATGGGGTAACACTGTAAGTGCGCTGGAGGGGCATTAAAAATACTAAAGTGCTCGCGTCAGCAAAGCCCAGACGTGGCCAGACAAACAACGAGTGTCTAAAAATAACACAAAACGCTGGACCCCTTTTTCTCCCTGCCGCATATGCGCTGGTTTTTAGCGAGCGGGTCGCCGGACCAACCTTTAGAAAATTGGCATATATGCCCTATAAATGCACTGCGAATCGAGGAGACTTCAACTCAAGCAGTCCTAACACTTTCCCATTTTTTAAAAATCAATACCGTAAAATAATCCGGGAAATATTTTCACTAATTGGAACACACAAAATAACAAGAAACATCTATAATTAAATCATGTCTTTGCCGAATTATGATCGGGGAGCCAAATTTTCTGAAATATTTTCAAACAAAGTACAAAATAGAAACTTTTAAATTATAGTGATTTCATTTGGTTTCTTCAACTGTTTAAAAACAAGATGGCGCAACAACAAATCTCCTTTGGATTATGGATAATGCAGAATGTATTTAATGTTATAAACGTAAGCGGGAAAAACGACGGAAGACCTTTCGACAGCCCCAGAGAATCACTAAAAAAAATTAGGTTGGTTTAAAGTCGCCTCGATTCGCAGTGCAGAGGAGTGGCGCAAAATAGAATAGCTACAATTAAAATAGTCGTAGAATCAGCACAAAAATATGATCCCACTTCAGTCTGGTTAAGACGTTTTTATGCCTTGTGTTATTGAAATAAATCGCCCCCCCAAAAGTGAAAAGTGACAGAAGTGTTATTGTTTACTGAATTTTCTCGAGGAGCCACTCGACAGTGTAAGAGCACCCCTAGTCAGCTGTTTTGAAGGTCAATCAATATGTAAACTCCCAAGTTGAGTGTTCGTTGAACGACCAGAGGAGAACTGCTACACACAAAACGTTTGCATCAATCTGCGCTCTTCAAAGGTTACCCGCATCTAAGTCCTACGTAGCCCTTAGTCGATATTCCTTTTAAATGTCAGCATGGTGGGCATGCGGCGAAATGGGTTTAAAGTACTGTACTTGTCAGTCAACGACAGCATATTGAACAAAGATATTTGTCTCGATTTAATTTTGTTAATTTTAAATGCACCAAGGTTGACTCAATTTAATTAAAAGAGAATACGTAATCGAATATATCAACGCATTTTCTTATCGTCTGGCAGCAATAATGTACGCTAAGGATTAAAAACTTCACATTTGCATCAATAGCAGCATTTGCAATAATTACATTTGCGTCAGTAACAACTCGTAAGCAAAAGCGACCATGAAAAAATAGAACTAAGATTTGCTGACCAGAGCATAATCACTATTGGCGTTGAAAATAGGGCCAACACATTTTATATAAAAAGTCTGCTGCTAACCCAATTTCTGGTATTATCCCTATTTCGATCACGTACCAATTTTTTGTCTGCCGTAATTGTTTTCCCCGCCTCCGACTTTCGGTTTGTTGTAGTCGATGGTCACCCTATTAATCACTAGCCGCCTGTGTATGTGTGTGTGTGTGTGTGTGTGTGTGTGTGAAAGAAAGCATGACCAGCCGAATCACTTACCGAGTTTGGCCGACTTGGCCTTCTTGGCCTCCTTCTTGTTGGCGCCATTATTCGTGACGCTCTTCGCCTCCTTGACGTCACGTCCGACACCACCCGTCTTCTCTTCGCCGTCTACATCCGGCAGACTGCCGCAACTGGAGCTGCTGGACATGATCCTCTCGGCGGCCATGATGCAGGGCTGGCGCCGGCCGCTGACTCAGTTTCGGGTGCCGATGGGGAAGGGGCCGTCGACGATGCCGAGGATGTTGAGAACTGCCTTTTTTTAAAATTCAGAACTCACTTGCTACGCGATAAATATGGCTCGCTGTGTTCCAGCAGCGATCTTAGGCATTGACACAACCTCGAGGTCTGTTGGAAATAAAGAGAAAAATAAAAAATGTTAAAAATATGGTCACACAATTGAAAAGAAAGTGTCGGCTCTTAAACAATTCAATGACAGTTTTTAAAGTATATCATGTGCATAACTGCGATTTAATGGCAAATAAACTTCGATGACACTGACAGATGCCAAAAAATTTAGAATGATTAAACTTTACTTTTCAATAACAACAAATAAGAGTAGCTAGAGGGCAAATCCAGGACAAATTGGAAAGAAACTACAGCCGATTTGGCGAGACTGATGCCAGAGGAAATTTCCATATTAAACTGCCGCATTTGGCAATTTCTCAATTAACGAAACTGTCGACAGATAGATGGTGCAGATAGTTCCGTTTATTATCATTTTGTTTGTCTTTTTTGCATCCCCCCACCGTTTCTTCTATTGGTGGGTAAATTAACGGCATCTGAATGGACCAACGACGTTGGAAAGGTCGAGGTCCTTGGCGTCCCGCGAAGCAACTGATCCGGGATGTATTGGATAACATCAGAAACGTTTACACGAAATGGCACTGACCTTACCCTCTCCTGACATCGAGCAAATCTAAATGCTGACACGTGTCTCTTGGTCGCCTTGAAAATTTGCGTTTCCGAAGGCGTAGTAAATTTATGGGCCTCCAACAACAAAGCACTTGCGGCGTGCGCTAAAAAGTTCTTCAATTACGTGCCAATTATGAAAACGCAAAAACGCAAAAACCTGAAATCACGCCTCAAGAGTCTTGCTAAAACGATTGTAAAGAAAGAACATAACCGAAACCCCAAGCCAAAAAGAGTTCAATAAATAAGACATATTCGAATAGAAAAATTTATGAACGATGTTTGGCTACAAGCCCAAATTACACAATCGCAGTGTGTGTGTGTGTGTGGACATAACCGCAGCTCGTCACAAGTAAACAGATCCGATGTAGCAATGACTGGCGATTCGCGGAAAAAATAATAAGACATTTTCAAAATACAAACTGGATGTCAACAGAGATGATGCAATCCAATCATACTTCGGGTCCACTTTGACACGAACTATGAAAAAAATAACTAAACTGGACCCAATTGACCAGTAAAATCGATCATGTCTTACGAACTCTGGACCGTAACAAGACCCGATTCAGAAACTATTTCAAGTTTCCGCTCGGACGTTGATGATGCAATCAGTTAACTTACGCACTGACGTAACGAAGAAAAAAACACAGTTTAACAAAATAGAGACGTTAAATAAATAGAAGGGTCACCCTCCTTCCTTTCAGCTACATTAATCTTGCCTCATGAACTTGGACTTCGCCGAAGAACTGTTTCGAATGTGTCTTGGAGCGTGAAATAAATTTAAATTTCTTGTTGAGTTATTCAAAGAAACTGGGTGAACTAGTTTCGTTCGTCCAATGATCGACGACACAACATTCATGAAGCAGTACATGTTACGCTGCCGATCCTTGGCGAGCTTTCGGCGCGAAGTAATCTGGTCGACCTTGTGTTGCTTTATGGATAAGGTGTCAGTAACCATAACACCACGTGGTACCACATTGTTTACTTAGAAATTTAAAAATAACTATTTTATTCTTAGGTGATAACAGATTCAACCGTCGAAAGCAGAACACACTGTGCGGTTGGTTATAATGGTATATGTGCGAAAAAGGTTTTTTAAATATTCTTATCACTTAATTCAGACATGTAGAGTGAATAAAAATAAAAATGGCAAACTATTTTTTGATGTCCATTGAGCCAAATGCATTTTAAAATATAATTATCACATTTTTTCATGGTCAATTATGCACATTCCTTGAATCGTAAGACCAAGATATAATTTCCCCCATTCGAAGACCCCCATTCCTCAATAAATTTTAAATGTTTACGCAGGATCCATTCAGATTCAGACAGCGTTTATTTCTCAATTAAATGGAAAGAAAAAATGCATAAACATATGAATGTAGGTCTCTATACACGAATACATTACTATTTCAGCCAAAGGTAGCAATTTGGATATTATGCGCAGTCTGCGGAACTGCTAGGCGCCATTCTTACAAACAACCATGAAACAAACGATCACAAATAGGTCAGTATACTCGCTCAAGACGCTAGAAAAACATTTATTTCTATTTAGGCCCAACCGGCTGATGACCTAACACAGTCTTGAGATAAATGCGAGGCGTCAAAATATTATTCAACGATGCGTTTTAGATAAAGCAAAGGCAGTGGCTTGTTTGGATAGGGCGAATTAAATTTTCTTGCATGGATGGAATTCACTCAATTCCGAGTTGGCGGTGGATATTCCGAGAAATTTAGTGCCGCAGTTCAAGCCCAGGACAATGGCACCATTTATGCAAAAAACAAAATTCAACAGTTTTCCTATTTTATCGCTCAACTGTATGCATTCAAAATGCACGAAAACAATGAGCCAAATGCAATTAATATCAAATGCTTTCAAAATCTTCTTCAGCTGAACAATATCAATTGTTGTTCATTAAACAAGCACAGCACAGCACTACAGAGGAATTTCGGTAATCTCACTAAAAATGAGATGACTCAGCCATAATGACACGACATGGTCAATTTTTAAAAAAATCATTATTCAAAAATTCGTATTTTCTTATTACAAATTACTTTTACTCTGTCAAGATGCATTTTTATTCAATTTACATTTGCAGAACTATTTTTTCATCGGACCCTCGATGTAGCCAGAAATTACCAGTCCAAATTAAGACAATTAAAATTTCTATTATTGTTGGATGTTGTTGTAATTGTTGATTCATGCAGTACTTTGAAGCTAACAAATATTTGACGAGCAATTCATCACAACAACTAACAACGCGAAGACGAATGTAAATTACCACGAAGGCAGACATGACGAATTGCCATTCATAATTGAGCAATTACACAGGTAAACTTGGAGCTTGGAATATAACCGAAACTCGCAGAGCGCGGCGGCTCGCGAATAATTACATAAGCTGCGCGCGCTCATCAAGCGTTCGTGATTACAGAACCGTAGATTAACATAATCCACAATTAAAGGACAATGTGCACCACAGCCGGCAGAATCGCGATAACTCATCCGGGGCTGGCTGGACGTCAGGTAGACGGCAGCGAAGAAGATGCACTGGTGCAAGAAAGATGGAAAGGTATTTTAAAGATAATGACGGCGACTAAATGCGTGACTAACGAGCATCAATCAGGACATGGCCAATTTACGAGTTGCACGACTGCTAGAGGTAGCAGATTTCTGGTTTTTAAAACAAAATCACTTTCCAGATTCGTACCTTAAATATCCTGAATGTTTTCACTTAGTTATAATAATATTTCCTGATTGCAATTTCAATCAAAATACAAGTATATTTGATATGCTATATAGACAAACTAGTACTGTAGATGAGACATTTACTGGTACTGGTGAACTTCATTCGGTCTGTCCCGAATTCACCATTTCATAGTACTGTAGATGTTTTTTTTTTTTAATCAACTGTAGTCAACCGCACTACAGGCGTTTTGTACCCCTCATGGTGCTCAGGCACTATGCGAGGGACACCTCCAGTACCCCGGGATCGAAACTTTCGAGAGCCCGCGCCGGGAATCGAACCCGGGACCGCCGAGCCACAGCCAGTAGCAATACCGACTGGGCTACGACGAGTCGTAATGTTAAAAAATAGCATCAGATATTTTTTTTTTAGAAAATAAGTTAAAATAGTTTGACATTCTGAACCGAGCAAATTGAAATTGCATGGAATTAAAATCCTAGAAAAATTTTGTTTTGTTATGGGGGAAAAATATTTCTGTGCCAATGAGGACTTTTAGAATTGAGTACATTTCATTTTCTGAAAATCCATTTCGCGATAGACGAAATACTCGTTGTCTTATAATTATTCCACATGTACAGGTATTAACAATATCCTGAAAATGTTACATTTACAGGCACCACCAACGTATTCAATAATCAAAATATTCAAATTTAAATATCAAGCTTGATTAACATACCAAAACCCATATTCTCTCCTACATGACTATCAAAAATTCAATGAATGACCCATGAATTTGACAGAAATTAAGAATCTAATTTCGTAAAAGCTGTTTTCAAACTTAACTCTCACCTGCAAACGTCAGTGTTCCGAGGTTTTAAAAGACAGCCGTGACGAATGAACAAAAGAGTCAAGCAACGCGGTACGATATTTGCTGGGCCGTTGACACAACGCAAAATGAGCAGGCAGATCCGAAGGCACGCACCACGATTGAAAACACACTAGCCGCGGACTATGACACGAAGGAAGGGGGGGGTCGACCGACGATCGATTCGATCTCGCGAAATTCGTCGACACGATTTGGCAATGATCTTGCCCCTCAAACGCGTATAGTGAGTTTTTTCTCTCTCTTCTTTTTCTTTTTTTGGCGGGAGCAGATATCTAGGCGAGGAAATGGCGTGTTGCGCAGACACAGAAACAAACCCGCCTTCGTCGAAAGGACACTCATTAATGAGGTTCTGCGCGGGCTACAATTCCAATTTATACTCTGTGCTAGGGTTTGGAGCCGTGCCAATTGCCATGCGAGTCCTGGTGCTGTGGGCCATCGGACGTTTACGCATACACAACACCACATATTGGTGTCGGTGATGATCAACGGAAGATTTGGGAATTCGGGGAACTCAAAGAGTGTCATCATTTCCTCATTTGTGGCCCGCTTCGAACATCAAGTTCAGTCACATGGGTACACAACGCTTCAACGAAACCGGATATGTTTCGGCATTGACAAACCAAAAGCTAATTTGACAAAAAAACATCACGATTCCAGCAAAATTTTTGACTCTTACACTTCTAGATTTACATGTTTCTAAATGGCGATGCGTCTGCAAATGTCTCAATATCTGTTTGTTAACCAAACAAACGTCACAGGAAGATCGCATCTTGGAAAAACACATTATCCAAAAACAGCACACATACCACAAAAACGTACTAAGATTTTTTGCTAAGTTTATTCAACAAAATTTCAGTTCTTGGTGTGTCAATTTAAAAAGAAAAATATATTATTTGAATAGATACGCATGAATGGTCGTCTGAAAGATTTTGGCGAATTTGAGACAAAAATATCATTGCGAAAAAAAATGAGTTTCGTGGTCGCCGGGATTCGAACACGGGCTTACACTGCCAGTGCTGATTCGTGCAACTTTATGAACAAGTGTTTAAATCTGAAGTTCTTTTAACGGTTATGACGGTTCTTTGATATGAAACGCAAATTTTCGGTTAAATAATATTTATAAAATCATATGGAACGAAAACAATACGATAAGAGTATTTGCATGCGTTATTCGACATCGTGTATAACGTTTTTGTTGTTACAATGGACTCTCGTTCAAACTCCGTGCTTATAACTAACTGGATATAAAATACACAAACGATCAGTTAACGAGAGTTCGGATCAAGTCCACATCGATTACAAGCATTATACTCTCACTGTTAGCCAACACAAATTCTGCAAAACATTACACAGGAGTTTTACATAACATGAAGGGCATTCCAAAGGTCGTTTGGTTAATGGAGAAGAGTAGATGGATTACGTACGTGATCTCGTCTGTTTGTGGATTAATAATAATTAAATTAATGTGCCGGATCGTAGTTTATTTGTCCACATTCATAACGTCTTCAAATTTTTTAACGACTTCCGCGTTCTGTAAACCGATTTCCCGTTATCCATTTGCGACACTCACTGCAGTTTTCGCGAAACCGCGCACACATCGTTAACGTTGTCCACGAAACATTCACTCTCTCTTTTTTTTTTAGTTTTTCCACTAACATTTTGGCAACTCAAAACAAAAAAGACATAACCGGAAAAAGCACCAAGTTCCCGAAAGGGAAGAGAAAGCTGTACGCGCCCTTCGTCAAGACTCAAGAGTTAATATGATGGGCCATATCGATAGGAATATCGATAGCCAAAAGTGAAAGATTAGCGCTTCTAATAGTATCGAAACTAATTCTTTCCTTTAATTTTTGGCTGACAATTTCACAGACAATCGTCACTTTATACATGTATAAATGTGAAATTAACACGGTTTGACACCGTCTAGAGCAACCAGTAGATATTTGTATTACTATCGCCCGTCCTCACGTCTCAGTCTCAGGTACAACATAACCGTCACCGCGGCGGGTGTCCGACGACAAGGAGGAGCTATTGGAGGGAGCTACGTAGTGGTTAAGATTGATGTCTGATAATTCGAGTGCAGACCCCTTCGATTCTTAGAAATAAAGCTGCCCGCGCTCCCGGGGTCCGCCGCTTGACAGGCGCACCACGTGAGCAGCACGACACCAGCGATTGAGCAACAACATTGGTCGGCCATCTTGGAAACTCTTGCGAGCAGGCGACCTCGTGACCCATTGAGAAATCGAATAAAAGACGTCCTCCAAATTAACATGCGCGCGAGGCGACTGCGGGGAGTTGAAGAGGGACTGGCGACGAGTACAAGGGAATGTCATGGGTTCTGTCAAACAGGCTGGTGCAGGGCCGCAGCAACAACCTGGAAGACCAGATGAGACACTAAAAGAAGCCATTAAAGATAATTATCGATTGTGGTGGCTCTGGAACCACTTTGTCCACAGGCGCTTAAAAGAAAACAATGTCGAGATAATGTCGTCCCCCATTTTTCAGTAAGTCCAAGTGTTCGTGTCTCAGGCAGTAGACGGACTTGAGGTGTGACATCTCCGGTTCGATTCCCGTCGCCGGCTCTTGTGCTTCCGAAGCACTGAGACGGGCTACATAATCTCATGTAGAATCATTTAGTACAGACACTACAATCGACATGCTTTGCTTGTTACGAGCTGTGAAGGACGGAGGAATCGAAATACACAGAAGTAAGTGGTTGAGATCGGATATGAAAACTTGTTGACATCGTCTGAGCTACTGATGCTTCGTGACAACCCATTACGTAATTGGAAAACCGAGCGTCGGCGCCACCACAATCTTCCAATTTCGTAAGAACTTTTTGTCCCATTTTTCAATACATGTTCTCGTACATGTAATGTACGCACTCTGTATTCGTGCGTGCATCACGTTTCAAAATAAATGACAGGAAATCGGGGAGTTGTTGTAATGCAATGAACTGAATTATAGAGTCTGTTTGGGCGTAGGCCGTAGAATGAAAAGGAGTGACGTCACCAACTGAACAGTCAATCTGCCATTTTTAGTGTGTTGCTCAATTTCACTTTTTTATAAACGATACTCTTTGCTGTTGTCTCAAGACACGTTTTCCGGTCAGCATATTTGTCAACAACTGTTTTTTCACCCATCGGAAACAATGAACACTGCTTAATTTATGTTGCAATTTTGTTGACTTATCAAATTTATCTTTTGTTTACAATCAAATTGCATGACTAAATAACGTGTCTACAACTTCAAAACAGTGGCATTGCAATATTATGTGACTATTGTTGATTAATTTAGGAGGCACATAATCACCCATTCATAGAGTGCATACTCTCATTGGTACACTAGTTTCGAGAATTTCTCGGCTGCAGCAACTTAAGTCTTCAGTAAAACATTACAGGGTGGGCAAGATTTCAGATTCCAAGAAATTCTAAACGTGAGCCTTATCAATCAATGTAGTCGCTGCACTAAATGAGTTTCTGTACCCCGTTGGTGCTTCAGCACTATATGAGGGACACGTTAAGTAACCAGGGATTGAAATTTTCGAGAGCCCGCGCCGGGAATCGAACCAGGGATCAACGAGCCACAGTCAGTCGCAATACAGACTGGGCTACGAGTCATATTAGTTCTTAAACTATTTCAGTGGGTTTTTTTTTTAGTCTGCTGTGCATGCATACGGCCTTCGTTTGACGTAGCATCATCCAAAGTTTGGTTGACATCAAAACTGACCGAACATGGACCAAGAGAGCAAACCGTGACAAGCGATAACTGTAATGACGATTTACGATTTATGCACGGTGCCTCAAATGAGGTTACTCCAATGAGTTTTATAAATCTCCAATTTAAATTTTTTTTGCTAGTAGGGAGGACGGTAAAAATCCAGTCCGATCCCGTCTGAAGTGGTAACAAGAGATGGTCATTCAGGGATATCAAAACCGCTGACATTTGTATTTAATTAATTATCGCTGACATCTGACCGCTGGGGGATTTTTTTTTACTCGACTTTGGCTGATAGTTTACGAAGGCCATCGATGGGAAAAGGGTTCTGATCACATGTTCTTTTTAAACGTTATTTGGATTTTAAAAAACGGGGTATCAGATCAGATGTATCATCTTCGCTAATCGAACGTTTTGGATGGACGCCAGCAAATAAATTCTACTGACAAGATAGATTTAAATCGGTTGCCCTAGATCAGCGGGACACAGCGTCGTCAGTAGAATTTAAAAACTATTAAAAGAATCATTTAAAAAGGGGTTAGTGATTAATAGTTAGTATTCTATCGCAAGTGACATTTTAGTTCTGTAAAACGTTGGTTGTCAAAGGCACCCAACGATTACGGCGCAATTCTGGTTCATTCACCTAGTACGCCATAAAACGGTTTTAATTTTAAAAAAACTGTTAGTTTTGCACTGCAAGACAGTGAGTAGTGTAAGATAAGAGACCGAGTAGGATTTTGATTATCACGTAATTGACGATGAATTTGCTTTGTCCTGCTCAGCACATAGAACGAAAATGAAAACTCTTTAAATTGCCTAACCTTGACAATCCGGATGAATACATAATGCCGTATCTTCGTTGATTTGTTGACGCCGTGAAACGTGCTCGGTGTTCAAGAGGCTAGCGAAATTAATTCCAGCTTCCTTCATTCA
Organism: Mycogona germanica; assembly: GCA_034698785.1. Taxonomy (NCBI): domain Eukaryota; kingdom Metazoa; phylum Arthropoda; class Diplopoda; order Chordeumatida; family Chordeumatidae; genus Mycogona; species Mycogona germanica. Next base: position 33,015 of record JAQGBY010000286.1, on the reverse strand, counting down.
TGTGGCGAGCTCAAGTTATTAGAAACGCGGAATTCGCAACTTCAATCATTTCCTTCCGCCAAAAGGGAAGCTTCCAAAGAATATAATCTGTGGTTTGCAAGATAGTAAGCTAGTGCATATTGGTTCGTTTCGCGTCAGCAAAGATTGAGGTGAAGGACATTCGTCCACTGAATTCCACATCCTTTCAGGCGAGACTGTTATAATATGCAGTATTATTATTACTGTATATACGAAGATGCCTGTAAGTTTATTATTTTTATATTCAAACCTCTCGCTTCTAGTGCAGGGGTCGTTCGCAAAATTGCCACATCCTTCTCACGTTATATTTACTATTTAAAAAGGAATCGCAATAAGAGCGACATTTAAAGGAGTCGCCGAACTATATGGTTCACACATTTATCGTATGGTTCATTGCAGTGAATGCGGATTTTTGGGGAGTATTCAAGCGATAATCGCAAGCCGCCATCGTCAGTCAAAACACGAAATGAGCGCCACCTAGTGTTAAACTTTCAGCGCGCAAAACCAATGGCAGCTTGCCAGATGCCAGCCAGCCCTGTACAGAAATCCATTGGATAAATTACGTGTTAACCTTCATATAAGAAGAAACTCTTAGACAAACCCGTTCACGTCAAACGAACTTTTCAGTTTTTGACAAAGTGTTTCATTTCAAAATAAGTCATGTCAATTAATAGAGAGAGATAAATGACAATACTCGTATTCTGCCAAATTGGATCCACAAGGCTATCCGTGCGTATTTCTGAGAAAATAGAAAATACTAAGGATGTTCCTTCATATTTTTGGTAAGCAAGAAAAAAAAGAGAGATCCACGTTGCGTAGACAAAAACATCTTACCTCGAAAGAATCATCAAGTTGCGCATCGTTTCCTCGTGGACCAGCCACGGCACATTCACAAGAGCCAATTCGTAATCTGCAGACACCCAAGGCCCTTCCGAACTAAGAAACCTCTGAGGAACACACGTCGCTTGGAGCAGGAGCAGACGTCCAAGGGCGACACTTGGCAACTAGTAGGTCTAATGGGTAGCTTATTGGCTACAGTGTTAAGTCCACCATGCCGATTCTGTCCATCAAATCAAAATAACCCCCATGCCACCAAACACGAGCTGATATACTCACAGACCATCAGATGCCATGAAAGACATTCGGACACAGATTCCTATGCTGCATAGCCGCCATTCCTTATTTGGCAATTAATAAAAAGTATTCATGCTTGAGTCGGATTTATGAAAAACTGGAAACGCTAAACATAGGCTCTTGCCAAAAATCAAGAGAATAGGACGTCTTGAATATATATAACAAAATAACAAGATGTGCCCGGGACAGCGCCGGACAAAAAAAAAGACGAACAGAGTCGGCGACAGACATCGTCATCGTGAATCGCCATCGTTCTTGTTTTTAGTCAGTTGCAGCGGTTTTCATTTTAGTTTATTCTTATTAAATAGGTATGCTATTATTTTATTTGAATTTGAATTGAAGAGTTTGTCGCCGATTCTGTTCGTCTTTTTTCGTCCGGCGCTGTCCCGGGCACAACTTGCCATTATTATTATAGGCTCATGTGATTAAGAGGAGGGAATCCTCACCTCCCCTACCAACAAAATGAGGTCAAAATGTGCTCAGTCACGAGTGCTGTCGTCGCCACACGTAAATAAACAAACCGTTCGCTCGACCGCCAACTGCCATAACCAGAACACGTGGTGGTGGTGGTGATGGCGGTCCACGTCGCGTCGTTCGAAAGTCCGCAACCAAAAGGCAGCGTCAGGCATGCGGCCAATCTCCGAGGAGCCAGGGACATTTATCAACAAAAATACAACCTCAAAAGGAACACAGGATGGCGGCGGTGACGATGATGTTGCCGATTGACGAATGACGATTCCACAAAACATGCACATTAACCGGAAGAAAAGTGCATGTTTTGGAAGCGAAAAGGAAGACCGGCGCCTCCGTCCAGAACATTTTTATGGATGGGGTCGATTGCCCAGGGCTCCACAAAATTTGTACGGTCAGCTCCAGCCCGGAACCATTCTTTCAGGTACACTCTGAAAAATCTGTCAATTTTAGCATGTCTCGAACATTTCACTTTAATTAATTTCAAGATAACACGAAATTCCCGTTCACCCAAAATAGAACTTATTTTTAATTTAATATTCACAAGTTTAGCAGCATCACTACTACTCGCATAACAAAACAACAAATTAACATGTATAATAAATATAAATAAGAATAAATATAAATATAAATATAATAATATAAAAACGCAGCCTTGAAAAATTATGAATCAGTTCTAAATGTTAAAATAATAATGAGATTGTGGTGTGGGGGCTTAAAACATTATTTTTGGTCAGGGCGCTAGCGTTCCTAACTTATTAGCCTCCGTCTGCTAAGCAATAATAGGGGCACTGCACAAAACTATCGAATTACACGCGACCAGAACCAAGCGGTTGGCGATAACCGACGCCAGGGGTTGCCTAATCTGACCCCAAACACCCTCTCCCTCCTTCAAACGATAGCGTATAGTACGTACCATTTAAATTAAGCTTAACGTGAATGAAGAAAGTATTCGGTCAAAGTAGAAAAAAATACAGAACCCTTTCAAAACCCCACGATGACTAGGCGAGATTAATTATTGGGGTCGGTCTGTTAATTAGGAGTAATCTTATTTTGGTTTGAGTGGATGCGAAAGGGTGGCTTAGTATACTGATTTAACCCTTCCGCAAGCTAATCAAACTCGTTAAATTAAATAAAGCATGTTATCATTTAAGTAACGTTCGCGTCAACTGATGAAAATTTGCAATTTTAACATAGATATATTTTTGTTGTTATGTCAGATTTGTTAAATAATAGGAACGATCCATTCTCATTCGAAATTAAATTTAAGTCTAGTAGATGTGTCAATGTGTCATTAAGATGCTTTGGGGCAATTTGCGACGTTGCGATGTTATCTATCTGCTTGATTATGAAAGATTTGATTTTTGCCTCCGATTAATTTGTCATTCATTTTCTTAACTTATTATTCCAAACTCGGTTCAATCAAGCCTCATTTACGAGACACACATCTAAGAAAATATTAAGTTGGAAATGTGCTTCCACAAAACTCTATACAGTGTCGCGAAACAGTTCTTCGGAAACGTCCCCAGATAATGTCAAGATATTACTGGGCGGGCATGCGCCAACGATTTCCGCTTCCTGCCGACACAAAACCGTACAGATCCCTCCCGATTATCGCATTTTACTCGATAATCTTCCTAAAAATTAAACCTTCAGAAACTCTTTCCCGGAAATGACCTTCGCTGCCATATACCGTTCTTCAATCGGTTCTTCACTTGCCTTCGGCCTGACGCGATGCCAGAGTAGTGAGGTCGCGGACACGACCACTTGACTGATGCTTCACTTTTGATTGGGTAGGCCGCCATCTACTGGCAATTAAAAGAAACTATGTAACACGAGCATCAAAGACGCCGATAAGAGTAGAAACCGGTTCACCAAAGAACTTTACTTTGCCAACTTCAAAAAGCTGTTTTTGGGAGATGTCCAACAACATCACCCATTGGTCACTCATTAGATTAGAAAACAAAACGAGTCTAACATTAATAACCCGAAATTGTCTGCTTGCAAGCGATATTCAAATACATCATTGGTTAAGTAATATCTTAGGAATAAACAAGCGCAGCCCCATCAAATTAAAAAATTCTAATTAGTGTTTATTACCGATGGAACAAAGATAATCAGATACGTAGTGCATAGAAGAAATTGATTGGTGCATAGGCAATTTTACGTGCGTGTGTGTGTGTAAAAAGAGCAAGCGATTCAACAAGGATATAAACTTCCTCTGTAATTGGAAATGCAGGTGAAGCTTACTGGGAATGCAAGGTAGGATAACTATATGCTCGATCACGATCCCTTTATCCCAACCTGCTGTATTCCCGAATTCCGCACCGGATATGAAGCACATCCTGCACGTTTCTGCGCCGGTGCAGTGCAGGTATTTTTATCCGATTTATTCGTCTCTCTCTCGATCTCTCTCGCTGTTTAGCTCTAAATTTGGCACACAATAGTTCGCCATATTTGCGTAGAGTTTATGGACCATGGGCGAAACCTTCGAATTTGATGAGGAAGAGGGAAATCTGGAAAACAACCAGATCGCGAACAATGGAGGAATCATCGGCAGCGCCGCAAACCATAGAAAAAGGTCAATGATTCGAAGTTCTTCGAATGATTTGATTTGATATATATATATATTTTTTTTTTTTTTTTTGGGTGGGAGATGGTCGTCGGTGGGGGTTGGGGCGTGTGCCATTGTAACATGGAGCGAAACACCATAAAGCTATGTAAAAACAGGTTGCCGATTTTGGTTCGACGGCGTTACATACCTGTAGTGCGTCGGGAAAAACAATGTCTTGACTCATCGGGTAGTCAGTCTTACAAAATCGTGTCTTGTAATGCGCACCAGGGTGTGAAATAAAGAGGCAATATAAAGTATCACAGAAACTTGCTACAATTTATTGACATACTTATAAAACCTTGTCGCGCGGTGCACTCTTATAAATAGGCACCAAACTTCGAAAGGAATTTTTTCAGCAAGCTCCGGTAGTAAACTTGAAATAATTGTAAAAGATAACAGTTTTGTTTGAGAGGTTTCAAAAACAAAATGTGTCTCGTGAGTAGAGTACTGCATTTTAAAGACGCTTGTCGCATTAACCAATTTAATTTCATTCAATTCGACATCTTTCCACAATAGCAGATTTAAGGATTGTAAAATAGAAAGGTCTATTTTATTTGACCAGTAAAAAAAATACCCATGCGTGGGAAGTGTTCCCAATAAAATCTATTGTAGTCGCCTCATGCGTACCAGTTATATAAAAAAAGTCATTGTTAGCTTATCTAAAATTAGATTCGCTCCACCTTGTGAAAAATCATTGCCGCCGGCCACGACATAACACTTTCTATTTTCATTCTACATTTACGATTTTAAATACAGGGTTACTACCAAACGCTACTTACTCCTAATTTTAACCGCTTCCAGCAATTAAAACGCCCACTCGACGAGTATAACTTAATCACGCGAATGAGCTTTCATTTCGAGTGAAGAACAACCTAGAATTTTGGTCGAAAGAATTTGAGATCTGTACAACACCAACTGGGAGGGTTCATTTTTCTACAGTCCGCTTACACGGAACTGAATTTAAATCGGCAAAAATATTGCTCACGTACTCAGTGGCGATCTAGATAACGCCCCGCAGCACATAAATGTAGGCCTCGCCACAAAATTCGTTCTCCATTTATAGAAACCGCAAAAAAATTTATATATTTTTTTCTCTCCCCTGGTACTCGGTGCATCAACACAACGTGAGAATTAGGCGTTTGCTAACTTTTCCGAGATAACACCACCCCTCTTACTGGAAGTGAAGTACTACTCACGTTTCGAATAAGAACATTTTTATATGTACTGCAGTTGTTGCGCAAATATCCGTGAGCCGCACTTCATTCGCCGTTATTAACACTTCCGCATTGAGTGGGTCGTGCAAATTCGCGTTGGTTATTTGATGTTTTTTTTAAAATGGAGACCGTGTAAAGGCCATCGAGAGATGAACCCTTCGGGCACCGCCAAAAAAAAAGTGAAAAACCACCTGCACTATTGAAAGTCACGACCATCGTTCACCCGACAAAAAAATAACTGCATCCTCTGGAGAGAGAACAGGGCAGTACGTGGTAGGAGTGCAAGTGAGCACCTTGACGAACTTTTCGATAACGAACCTTTAACGAACGGTAGTCAACAAACACGTTTGCGAAATCTCCCCGGGAAGGTTCTCGCGCTAATTAGAATTGTCTAGTACGTGTGATCAATCGTTAATTAATTCGATATTGAGTAGTAGTCGAAACGAACGTTACAAGGTATTGTGTGCCCAATTATTTTCAACGATTTTTAGCGGCACCTAGCGAGTAACTTTGTTGCATTGTTCCCTAACTTTGTATGCTAATTCGGGAAACTGTTCGTGGCCCAAAATCGCCTATAATCTATCTGATGCAAACTTTTGCCGAAATGTCTCCAAAGCGCTCCTAAACGAATGTCAATTTGTTTTATAGCTATAACGATTAGTGGTCGTAACATTTGTTTTATGAAGAAATTCTGCTCTACACAGTTAAAGCATCAATTTGAGAATATTTCACTTTTTGCTCCCATCGAAATGTCATTTTGTTTTGTGCTTAATGCGCGAGTTCAAAATCTCCAGCGTGGTAATTTTGAAATCAACACATGTGCTAGCGTCTGGCCCAACAATTTTACATTTCAATGGATCAAAACATGAAATGTTGCTATTGTGTAAAGGAGACTTGACGACAGTTATAAAGGCCAATTTAAGTCTACTTTGCATTTTTCCCAAATATGTATTTCAAGATTTCACAAACAAAGAAACCTTTACCTGAACGACATTTCAGTGACGAGGAAACGCTCCCAAAATATAGCACAGAAAACGAAAATCTCAAGAACATTAGTCGCTGTTAGCCGCCACTAAACTGTAACTATGCAATTTAACAAATTGAGACTGTGGGCGTGATGGATAGTTTTAAAAAAAAGGGCCAGGTACGATTTGCTTTCTCTCCATCAGCAAATCTAGTCCATTGACCGATACCCCCCCCCCCCGCCCCCGCTTCCATATACGAAAATATACGAGCACACTCACGCCTTGCGGGCATTCCACGTCAAGCAGTGATGGACAAGCGGCGGGTTCCGCCAAAATCCCGGACCGGTCATGCAAATCACAACTGTCTGTTTGCCAAAGCGATCAGTAGAAACCACAACAACGAGGATACACGCTAGACAATATTGAGGAATGGCGGGAATGTGTAATAGTGAAACACGCGTGTGTGGGGGGAGGCCAAAAACCTTTGAATAACTACCGGAACCAATTAGGACACCGATTTGTTTGGACGAATAACTCTTTTATAGTCGGTTATCGTCTCGTATCGTCCCATGCACAATTTATTTCAATTCGAATTTTTAGAAGGCTTAAAATAAAAGATAATCTCTTCACAAAAAAAAGAACACTCAAACTAATTTCTCGAAGAACAATATACTATTGTGGCCAACACATTACTTTCGATGGCAGATAAATATTTCGACAGATTGAATAATCTCTTTGGTTGAAATAGGATTTGTCTTATTATCGGGCGCTTCCTTTTGAAAAGATGTATTTGATGTCACTTTCAATATTTATTTTAATTCTTTTAGCATTATTTTTTAGACTTATTTATTCGATAGGCGACTGCAGAAACACCTTTAACTCCGATAAATATAAAGATAAGTTGGATGGGGTTGTGCCCATCGCAATGAATTGTTTAAAATAAAATGGGGGTTGTGCCCGGGACAGGTCGGACAAAAAAAGACTAACAATGACGATAACTCTTCTAATATAATAATAGCAAACTATTATTTAAAATGAATTAACTAAACTAGGAAATCGTGGGAAATGATGATGATTCACTTGTAACAAATTTACCACATCCACATCTCCCGTGGAAAATTATTATTTATAATTACCCAAGATAGACAACACCGGCCTCACGCAACACCACTAGCGATCATTAGCTGTCTTTTGGACGATGACTAAGCTTGTCCCGGGCACAACCCCCATTTGATTTTAAATAATCAGGACGCCCCTTTGCTATTATTTTGTGATTCACAATGAATTGTGGTTAACGAAAATGTATTTCGTTCCGCCAAAAGTGGATGCACTCATGTACTAGTCTTTGGCGGCGGGGGTGACTGCGACTATCGCAAATGACAATGTGGACAACCCCTGGGAGAGACGGCAGCCATTTTAAAATTCGAAATGTCAATGCCGTGTGACTCCAGATATACGTTCGAGGAATGGTCGTGCATGTTGTCGACATGCCGATCACGAAAAGGGCATGAGACCTCGTGTGGAATGTCAGGGATGTTTCGGACGTGCCGTCGCCAGACATGGATTGGCATTCATCGTGCTCCAGTTCCATCTTTCCCCGTTCATCGCGTTCGAAAAGATGCAAGGAACGACCAATAAGTTTCCCAGATTTGAAATTTTCAGCAAAACGAATAACTTGTATTGCATAGTTGGCACAATATGCACAAATCTGTAATTCAATTTCAATATGTTACTGATTTTTAAAAAAATCCATTTTGTATGAGAAGGCGACAACAGAGAAAGGGTTTTCCAAAGGACTTACACAATAAGAAATTTTATGTCTTATTTGTATCATATATTTTAAAGTTAACCCAGGACTAGCCAAGTCCCACGCCATTTTATATATCTCAATTATCGCGTTGTTATTTTTATTTTTTTCAATGACAACAGAATCAATTTTCACCTCAATTGCTAAATACCATCGAACTGATTCCAATTAAATACAAATGTTAAAGGACGCCAAGAGCTCGTGTTTTATTTTTTCTCGGTACCTGACTGATTAAAGTGTCTTCCTATCCGGCATTGTTCTACTGACTTGATTTATCATCGAAATTAGTAATATTTTAATTTATTTCACCATTTATTCGACGATTGTGTGTAGTGTTCTGTGATCGGCAGCTCACGTAATTATTATACAGTAGGGATCGCGGTAGGCACATGTATTTATTCTTTATGAACGTCCCTCACTCAGATGTCGACACCGATAAAACTAGAAACGAACACGGCCAGACAATTATCCGTGCAAAAAGCGCAGGGGGCGCCACTGTTGGTGGTGGTATTAACGTTAACGCTGATCGCACATTCCACGAATACATGAATACCAAATTTATCGCAGCAGGGTTTAAATGGGATCCATAAGGCCCGAACTGATCACCAGCGTTTGATTTCGCCCGACATCGATCACCAGCCCTCTGTGCTTAACAATTATTGGTGTCCTCTGGTGGCATTCCGAAGTACTAGTTGATCCTTTGCAGTTGTTTGAATAACTAGCAATAGTTTTTCGATCATCGATTCAATTTTATTTTGCTGTTTTCATTAAGCGTTTTCCTGTGTTCATTGTGGTATACAGGTACATGTGTGTGCGCCACCTGGTGATAAAGCTCTGTGCCCATATGTCGTCTAGGTCTGATCATAAACGCAACATGCGAATGTCTTTGTGATATCACATGTAAAATGGTTTTTTTCGGTTTCACTGTAACGAGGAAAGACATAGCCAGAAATTACAGTATACGCCCTGTAATTGCTTTGTGATCAGTGCTTGCGAATTGACAAATTAGGAGAAGAAAAAGTTTTCTGAATTGCTACTTGAATAATGGCGAATGTTCATCTGACTAAAAAAAAAAGCCACGCCACGAAATGAGCCAGGCCTTTTACCTGCCACGCCCAATTATAATTGTATACTTGGTATGTTTGGTAATTTTTTTTATGACGACTCTTGTGACAGCCTTGACGGATTAATTTTATGCTGGCCAAGGAAAACAATTATAAGTATAGCACCATTATACACCTGTACAGGTACTCGAGAGCGATTTTATATTCGAGACTTTATGGCTGACGTGGATTAAGGTTGCTGTAACCGGGTTTTTGCATTTTCCAACACAACGAATTTTAACCAAGGTCGACTTGCGACATGTCGTCAAGCCTGATCACCATCAGAAAAGAGCTCATGGACTCTCTTAGTTGTAAAAATAAAAAAATGGGAATGTCAAATCGCATAAACTGAAGATGTCAAAGTTATCGAGAAAAAAATAACAGAATAGCAATTTCAAATACACTTAAGACCTGGTTGCATGAAAAAGTTGCTGTAAGACATCCAAAGAGATTAAAGGAGCATCAGGTGTTCGTTAGACCAGTTTTTAGACTGCCTCGTGGAGTTCATCCGAACTCTCAGCGTGACTTCGACTTTAGATCTCGGCACCTGGATGTCAAGGATGTGGTTGGCCAATTATTTTTCTTTTCTGAAGTGGATTGCTCTATGCTAGATTGACTGGGGGTCACCAGAAACACTAGAACGCCTTCGCGTACGCCTCTTCGGCGACGAAGACAGCGACAAGACGCTGTCACGGGAGACACTCAACCATGCATGTACAAAAGACGGCAACTTTCTGCGGAATCGGTCCGCGCGACAATGCCATATATGGCGGAAGCAATATATATATACATACAGTATGTGATGACTGAAGCGAGATATACACCTGTCTATCTGGCGCAGGATGTGGAACAATTAGCGCGTGCAGCGACACTCGCGGCGGGCGTCAAATCACTCGGCGCTTCCTGGTCTTTTCTATTTCGCATATAGGCGCATCGGGACCCGTGCGGAGCGTTGACCGCGCCTCCCTTTATGTGAATATTCCTAAGACCCACCACAACTAAACCCATGATTTTGTCTCGTACCCTAGTTAAACTGGCCAAGCATACCTATTCCAAGGTGCGTTTAGACATTGAACAAAATCGGCACGTGCCGCTCGTCCGTGCTTGAACAAGAAAATACGTAGCGCTCTCGAATGACGATTCCTCCATCTCAATTGTGCTTGAGAGGGCACGTTCCACTTTTAATAAAATTCAAGCACGTGATTTGTATCGCTCGCGAAGGACACGATCTCAAAGAACAATTTGCCCCAATCTCAAGCACATGACTAGGATATTACACTTTGAAAAAAAAGAACATCGGCTTTAAAAGACAATGAAAGCGCTTGACAACGAATTCAAATGTACGAGTAAAATTTGACATACTCAGTTTGCGACAGTGCAAGTGAAATGTATCGTTTAGTCGTGGCGACGTCACCACGTCGGCAAGATAATTTCGCAACCTAACTCGATCACTTTGAGAATCACATTTGAGCCCCATCTATATATTGTTTCTTTTTAAAAAAAAAGATATGAACTTGACAATCAAATTGGTGTTTTGCGCAAATTGAGAAAAATCTACATAATAAATAGTAAAACAATTTCAAAATTGATCAAGCTAAGTGACCAGTTCATGGAACCGACAAAAGGAATACATAAGCGATTAGATAATTTTATAGACTGAAGCGCGCACGAATTACACACGCTAAAGATTGTACACGCAGGGCCAATTTGTTCTGAGCCATTGTCATTGCTCCTTAGCCAAACCTTTTTAAAAGGAAGTTACCAGAGCGTCACCAGGGAGACAATCCTGTACAGTAACGAGTCACAGAGGTCTAATACAATTTGTCTCGCCGCCAGAAGCAAAATATTTAGTTGCTAGTTAACACATTGTAATGTTTTACCAATGGGAATGGCGTTTCAAACAGGCTAACAAGAGTTGCGACAACGGATTTCAAAATGGGGAGACAAGTCCTAATTAATGGCAAATTAAAATATTCCTGAGACTGCATGCTTTACTGTCTCTTAAGAGTTAATCTACTATCTCATGACTGTCGACTGTCTAAAGACGAGTGCTGATCTATTTGGGTTTCCTAGTGTGCTTCTACAAAAGCGATAGTTTGTAAAATACACCAAATAATATTCAATTAATCTTTCTGATTCAAAAAAATGAACTTCCAATTTTTTGTGCCGACTACTATTAAATTTGTCATTACTAAGCGGTCGATCGATTTCCTAGATTAACTAATAAATTGATCATCAGAGTGAGCATACAATTTTTTTTAATCATCTCCAATTAACGGTAGCAGGCACAAACAGGAACCACACGTAAATTATCTAAACACAATCGATTATCACCTCCGATTTCGGGCTCAGCTTTCGCCACTAAATCGAGCTACATGATTAATCTATCGACGTTAATCAATTGATCCCAGCTCGATTTTAACCATAAAAATTATTGCAAATTGCAGATCATCTCTATTGTGGTGTACGAGCACTAATATTCACTGGCATCCTCTGGTGGCGTTCCAGATCATTTTTGTGAATCGATTACCGGTATAGCTATCGATTTATTGACGATAGTTTCTTGGACTTCCGCTCGTTTAGCAGTTACAGTGGAGTGTGCGGACCACGCGCCACTTGCGGCGCCAACTGTAAACTGCCGCCACCTGCCCACAGTGACGAAATATGCGCCACCTCTCGTGAACACGATACCTGCGAGTACAGATTTAAACGCTTTAGAAACCAGTTGCCCTATCTGGAGTTGATATGCATCTATCTGCTAAGTATTCGTAGTCGAGACACCAGATGTGTTAACCGATTTACACTGGCCGTACATTACAAACACGTGGCCCCCTGCCATTTGCAGTTCTACGAAAATAAAACTAAAACATTGACTCGCAAAATAACTTGTTTAAATTTCGTGAACATTTTATTTATTCCCAAACTGGGAGATGTTACAGGCAAAAAAATGTAAGGTTTGAAGCCCGACGAGTGACTCTTCTGCTGAACACTGCTTAAATAAAATAATAACTGCTTAAATGTTTTTTAACAATTACATTCTTTGGTACTCAATTGAAACACTCGTTGTGGCAATACATTTATATTTCTTTATAAATAATTGTATCCCAATTGTTTGATTAATACATTGATACATTTTGTTCAAATTTCTTCAGATTTTATTTAGTGCTGTCCCGAATTAACTTTTTCTCGATTTAATCTTCAGATTTAATCAACAGTTATGCTCCCTATTTGTTGTTCTGAACTCTGCAGATGGAATCGCCTGGATCGGATAAAATCATTGAGGAACCGATCCGTTGAATTCGAATCGCCCGTCTTATCCATTTCTTCCAACGCCTATTATGTGGATGTCCTCATGGGATTTTTCCTCCTCGCGGGCGTCAACTTTTGATTCCCCCAACGTCTATCCAGCAATCGAAAAACGTTGCGGCGAGAAATAAAATATCGGCTGGACTGAAAAATCATATAGACATGTCAAGACCACCACGGTAAGATCTAACCGTATAACTCTTTCATTGCGGCACCGGATGACTGGAAATTATCCGATCCCACGCCAACCAAAATTCACACCCAAAAATCAACCTGGCCAATGGAGCCGAACAGGAGCACGCAGAGCCTCTGGTAAAAAAAACACAACCCCCACACGATTCTCAATTGGGCGGATGCACGAGTTTATTGTAGAAACACAGATCTAGGCCAAATTGTGAACCTACATCCGTACATGTACAATTTACATATGCAACGGTTGCGGCATCTAAGCGTGGAGTTGCAGGTCAACTTTTGAGCCTCCAAACAATGGAGCACATTAATTATTTAGCCAGGCGCCCGCAGAGAGTGGGGGGGCTGGATGGAGGAAGGGGAGGAAGGAGGACTGTTGGTGGATGTGTGGAAGAAGTGAATCATATTGCACAGCACGCGCGTTTCTCTGAAGAGGCGACCTCCAAAAAATAAAAAGCCATCCGTCTGGATCTGGGGCGCCGACACGACTCTTTTGTCAGTCGTCGGGTGGCCCAACACACAGATTGCAATGGTTTACGTGACTTCGCACGGCATCAGGGTGTCTCCTGGTCGTTACCGAGAAAAACCGAAATGCCAAATGATATCACGTATAAACCGGCAACCGTTAACTAAGTGTCCTCCTCATCGACTGTGGTTCGTGCCAGAATTGTGAAATACAATGTCATACTGTTGACGAGGATTCGTGCGTATCGAAGCTTATGCTGGTTTGTTTTTCTGTAACTGTTGTGAGTAGTGGCTGGACAAGTGGACATCGGTTATTCGAATGGATCGATTATTTTTATATTTTAAAAATTAAGATTTCCCAACGTTTGATAATAGAAATATCTAATAGAAAAATAATCGTTTAAAAAAATATCGATTTGATTTATTTTGTTTTTTAATGTTATTTTATTTTATTATTATTCTGGTCAATAGAAATGTTTATGTAGTTGGAATTGTAATCTGGTGTGCTTTGTTCCACGTGAGATAGACAACATTATTCGTTTGATGTGGAGAATATTTTGTTTTTGAGGCGATTAGTAAGAATTTGTTAACGGTTAATTTATTGTGAAATACTGAAAATCGAAACATGAAATTTCGTCGATAGACGACTACTGTGAGGAACCATCTGCAGGTAAAAATGTCATTCAATTTGGTTAAGCCGTTCTTAAGATATTTCCCGAACAGAAAATATGTTATATTTGATTTATAATATAAGATAAAATATATTAAATAAAATATGTTATTAAGCGTAGTTAAACAATATAGTAAGACACATTAAGCCATCAGGTTCAGTCAAGAAATACGAATTTTTAAAACAAATTTAAAAAAATAATGCCAATCTAATTTCGGATCTCCGTATTGTGCTGCCATCATTACAAATCTCGGGCCACAGAAGTTCAACATACCCTATTTAAACTCTAAAGATATATACCTGGAATACATAATACTCGTACATAATGATCAGGCGGGTGCCCGCAGCTTCACCTGTAGGGGTTTGCGCGCGCGCACACTCGGCCAAAACCTGGCCAGAGGCGGTGGCAGCCCCGCGGCCACCAGATGATATATACACACTCCGCTCCCATTGTCCCGGTTTCCCCCCTTCCCCCGTTAAGACCACCGCCGCCTTCTCCTCCTCCTCCTTCTCCACCAACTTCTTCATCTCCGCGCCAGCGGTCTAGCCGCTCATCACCAGCCCTCCTCCCACTAACTTCAACCTGGTGACCGCCAGCTAGGTCACACGGTGACCCGCTATCGAAGTCTTCGCGAGCGGCGCGTCCCGCTCCCCCCGCCCGCCCGCCGCCACCACTGCGCCGACGCGTCGGCCATGCTCTTCATTGGTGTGAGCAGGTGAGATTTGAGGTGAGACTGCGCTTCACTCCGACTACCCCCTCCTTTACCTCAATCGTCATCCCCCTCCACCCCCACACCACCTCCAACCTTCAAATATACTTTTAAGGCCCGTTCTCATTGGCAAGTTCTTGCAAGGCAAGTCGCTCTATAGCAGACGATTTGGACTCAATCTTCCACAAGATGTGATTGGCTTATTTGGGTACCGTGACCGTAATGTAGGTAGATTGAGTCCAAAATGGGCCCCCTGCTCTAAGAACAGCTTGCACATGTGAACTAGTCATTAAAGTAATACAAGAATATTCCTTCGTTCATTGCTATTTTTGCTATTCCATTTCTATGTGTATTCCATTTCTATAAAATGTCGACTTTCTAGGTGGAAGTATTTATATTTAGCCTATATTTATTTCTTGTAAAACCAATAACATTTCCAAGGTTTACCCAACAACATCGTAAGACAACAGAATTATCTTCAAAAAATTTCGGTTGAAATGAAGACGACTTAAATAGCTGAAAATGATTTGCGAAATGAAAACGCAAAAACACCATTTTAAAGTGCAGTATAATAAGAAAATATCAATAAAAATAATGTTAATTTATTTAACGATTACTCCGCCCGCACTGCTAGCAGATGACGTTTGAACAAAAATAATTAAAATAGATCGCCTTTAACGAAATATATTTGTAAACAAAGTTTGACCTCTCAAAATCGGTGAAATTTGTTTCTGGTGTCCAAGCGTCTTGTCTCGATTTGCTACAGCGAAGCGACATCACAATTCAGTAAGGATCCACGCTGAGCAAACGCAATTCCACGCAGCAGAAAGACAATGCATGGATGCACCTTACATCAACCACGCCACACTCCCTCATCCCCTCACGTCGACTAACACCCCAGCAATCTTGAGACCTCCCCCTCCCTCCCTTCCCAACTTCATTCAACACTTCCCCATCGCTCATCTCCGCCTCAGAGCCACACGAACCATTAGCTGTTATTTCAAGCGTCGACTGACAAAAATAACACCAGATACGCCATATTTAAGGTGTTAATAACGATACATCACCGTCCACCCCCTATTCCCCCCATCCACCACAGCGAAGGTATGGATGTCTGGTGATGATAACCTGGCCGGGAATCGGGAATAGAGAGCATCTCTCGTTTAAATGCGGGCAAGAGGGCGCGCGGTTACGAAGTGATACGGGTAACCTTCCGTAAAAAAAAGATAAGTCGCGCCTCTGCATTGACACCTCATTGCACTGTAGGCGGTTGGCAAACTCACTGCACGCTCCAACGATTAG
This sequence comes from Mycogona germanica, assembly GCA_034698785.1. Lineage (NCBI taxonomy): Eukaryota > Metazoa > Arthropoda > Diplopoda > Chordeumatida > Chordeumatidae > Mycogona > Mycogona germanica. The sequence continues at coordinate 17,047 of JAQGBY010000286.1, read as the reverse complement.
GCATTTAAAAAATATTCAGGTTTTTTTTAAAAAAAATGGTTTCTATCGTTGAAACAAATCTGGACGGAACGTGAATGGAGTGGCTACCATATCAATAGATAATCGAATCCCAAAAAATTATTGGTAATCTTGGTTTCCATGATTCACATTTCGAACATCGGACCTTGAACTACATCAATCACGTCCATCGGTCTAACTCCATTCTGTCTTTAACCCATTAATTCGAATAACAAACGTTCTAGACAATTTACCTAATTTCCCCCCTTTAAGAGAGATACGTTATTTGAAAAACAAATATTACAGATTTCTTCATTAAAACTGCCGAACGGCTCAATGAAATCGCATAAAAATTAACATACCCTTAGTAGACCACCATAATTCGCTAGCGACGGAGCGACGGATCTCGATTTTCAATAAAACATATAAAACAAGCGATACAAAATTTTGGATAATCTCCCTTTCGCTTCAAATCAATAGCGACAAATTGATTACAGATTACAAATTACAGATTTCTTCATTCTAGTACAATATTTAAATAATTGTTGTTCCCCACTAAAATCCAGTTGCTGGAGTCATTTATTTCGGTTGCCAACATCGTATACAAAAGGGGAGGGGGGGGGGGGGGAAAGACACTGTCTGAAAAATACAACGATCTGACTGACACTCACCCAGTACCCAGTGCAGGCCAACATGAAGCGTCAAAGCCGTAGCCTATATTCGGTTTCACAGATTCTATCGATCAGCCCGTTTTTGGTCAGGTGTATCGCCTCGGACACGCTCGACCGACCAAACGTAAAAACCGGATCAACTGCTTCAGTGAAACCGAAGCAAGTTGCGAGCGCGGCCAGGTGAACTTGTCCTGCACTCCTTTCACCCCCCCTTCCTCATCACCTTCCTTTCCATCACCCCCCCCCCCAATTTACCCTCACACACACGCACACACGGCATTAAACTAACAAGAAACCCTCGGATGAAAACTGATTTAGAAAGAAGGTGATATTCATTATCTACTTGAAAAAACCACCGATCAACGGTGTCAAGTTGGAGAGTCCACTAAAAACTTATCACTGAAGTTCGGCGGCCAATCGGCAAAATCGGGATACGAAAATGATTCAGAATCAGTTGCACATGGCTGATTATGTTAGATGAAAGCTTAAAAATTTTAAATTGACATAATGATATAATACGGTGCGTGAATCTTTTAGTGGTGTAAAACGTTTTTTCGAATTGAAAAGAACAAGAGGTTTTACTAGATGCGTCATCATAGGGTTCCCTTAACCAGTTCAACTTTTAATTGCTGCCCTCTGTTGGCGCTATACAAATGTTTTGGCGGATGTTGCCTTTTCTTTCGATAGTTTGGCATGCCAAGAAATTGCATTTTTGCCCATAACTACGATGAAATTTTTATAAAATCGAGTTACATAACTGTGGCTTTCACCGCTTCTTATCGCAACCGATTATAGATAATGAATAAATTCAATCCTCACTCAGTTGGCCACAATTACAATTACAATATATACCCTGGATGGGGACTTTTGGAGTGGGTCGAACAACCAGTTTAGGACAAAGGTGTGGTTGTCCTATCCTAACATGCTCTTGACTTGACTCATCAAGGCTATTCCACTGTCTACACACTCTGGGGAAATAGGAGTTGAAGTACGAGTCACATCTACAATGCAGCCCCTGAACCATTTTAGTATGTCCCGTTCTTCTACACCTAGTAGGAGCATGTCTCACAATTTCCCCAATGTTGACATTGCAATCCCCCTTCAGAATACGAGCCAGAAGTCCAATATTGACGACATCCACAGACGACATCCAGACACCTTATCATTCAATTTCAGTTGCACAAGGGAATATCTCTCAATAATGAACACACGTTGTAAAGCGAATTAACATTATTAATGAAACGTGCCCAAAAAATAATTTCAAAAATAATTACCACTGAATAATTCACCCTGTTTAAATAGTATTACAATATAAACCGTATCAGATCCTTGTCCACCGTGTATTATGCATGCATGAAGTGGCAAATTGACCGACTGCACCGGTATATAGGACAGTGCAGGCGAACGAATCTGTTGATTCGCTCTCTCGCACGTACAACGTGGACGTGCGTGCATTTGACAACTGTTTTTGAACAACCTTGACGTCAAGCATCGTCAATCCAGACCAAAAAAAAAAAAAAATAAGTCGGCCGATTCGTAGATCTGCATGAAATTTCGTTTCGCCTCCGGAGACCAACCAAAAAACAAAGTAACTCAGTGAGCGGATCACGCGTTGATCTAGTTTTGAAACAGAAATCATTCAAGATATCAAAAGGGTTTCAACCGCACTCAAGATTGAAACATTATTGAAAGAGACTGAAAGTAATATTTTTTAAAACCTTTTATTTTTTAATATTTCTGCTTGCCAAAATTGATCAATTGAACAAGACCCTGGTTGAAATAACAACAAAAAAAAACAATATTTTCATGACCGATATAATCCGATGTCGTGTTACATGTTCAAACGCCTTACTGAAATATTTCTGCAGCCTTTTTCTTTCTCATTTGTTTGAAATAGACTTAGGATAAAAATAATAAAAATACTTGACCAAGAAAGAACCCCAACACCGTGTATTTAAATAGAGACGATTACCATTCAAGAGGATATAAAACAATTAAAATAGAGTACAATAACAACTTTCCGTTATCACAAGGTCCATGGATCACTAGAGGCTCCGTGAACAGGGAAAAAGATTCTTTTATTTTATTCCTGCGCTTTCTTTCTTAATAAAAAGAAAGGAACGCGCCTATTTATTTTCAAAAATTCTCAAATGGATTAACATGTTTATCTAACTTAAGATTTAAAAATTGTGGTTCTCAGGAATACATGCAGACGATATATTACTTAGTAGAGCATGTACGTATCGAACATGATTGAGAAAAAGTTCGCATAGAGACTAGAGATTTTTTTTTAAACGCTCGTACACGGATTTCCGCTCGTTTGCTTTTAGTTCGTCAGGTGGCCTGTAGAGGACGTGACCGACGGCATGCTCGATAGTGCGAAGCCAATCCAGACTGGAATTTTGCATTTGTGGGCTAGTGGAGTGCCGCAGATAGGACGGTGCCCTTCGCCAGACGCTGCTGGACTGGCTCGACTAACTGGTTCGGACAAAATGGCCGTCACCAATCCGGTTAGTTGATGTCACGTTTAATGGGCGAATATGTGAACTCTATGTAAATTCCGAAAGACTAATATCGTTTGTTTTTTTGCAAACGACCGAAATTAATTACGCGAAACGGTAAACAGGTCTACGAGCACATTGGCGTGGCGTTAAATTTAGTTGAACCTTTAGAACATGTAGTCGTGGGAACATTGTGACCACGACTCTCCAAAAGTTAGTTACAAGGAAAAAATGTTTGATCAATAAAATATACAAAATTCTATTTTTCAAATTATCCTTCCCAATTTTATTTCTCGGCTACTTTTGCCAAACAAAATTGTCATATTTGGAAGTCAAGCGATTATTTTTATTTATTATAACTAATTATAATAAAGTGAATGCCGCCGCCTTCGAGATAGAGCAAAAAATAAAATTGAAAAACAAATTGAAAAGAAAAAATCGAAACAATTGAATTGAAACAATCGTGACAATTTCTATTTCTATTATCGCATGTGCTCGTGTATAAAACAAAACGACATTTGGATTATAAATCAAATAACAATAACTGTTCTTTTTTCTTCTTAAAATTCCGTTCGAGAATAGCTGACAATTTAAAAATACTTTACCAGTATGTGTAACACTTTCTATGCCATTGACGCCTTATTTGTAATCTTATTTTATTTTTAAAAAAAGTGTAGCGAAAATACCTGAATAAATTTAATCTACTCGCACCTTTCTATTAAAATAAATAATTGTTTAGTTTAAACTAAGTATCGTGGCACTCGAAATAACATAATTCAGTCTATAACTTTTCATTGAATAAACTACATACAGGAGCTGATACAGGAACTACAATTTTTTTTAATTCACTGAAGTGTATAACACAACAGGAAGATACTGTACCCCTCTCAGTGCTTAGGCACTATGTGACTGGCACATTTTCACCAGTACCCCGGGATCAAATAATCGAGAACCCGCGCCGGGAATCGAACCCGGAACCGCCGCTTAACCAACTGCGCTACGACGGGTTTTGACAAGATATGTTTAAATTTTTCATTTAAACTATCTTCGTTGCCGAGTTTCAAATTGTAGTCCTGCAATTCCTTCATCTTAGTGTTACGTTCTTGTTTTAAAATCAAATTCGCTCGATTGACAGACACATTGGCCGTAGAATCAAATTTGACCACGGACTGTGCGCCATCATAAACAGCAGACGTCCATGATGATCACACGACATTATAGGAGCGTCCCCTAGTCACATGGTAGGGCAGGTGCGTCCCATCACGCCGGGGGAGCCTATTGTCGTCCATATTCTGAGCGGTCACAGACGTTCCGAATAAAATAGGTCCCGCATTGCGTTGGCCACTTCGTCGTGGCACGCGCTCGCGCCACACACACACACACACAACCAAATTACCGGGCATTACTCGACACTCCGGGCCGCCGATTACACAGCTGAGACCAATAAAGAGGGGGGCAATACACGCACAGGATACAAAACCTGTGAGGTCGGCCTGCCTCTGACAATAGCAAAAACTTATGAGATTGAACCCGGATGACCCCGATATAACCCCCCCCCTCCCCAAACACAATGCGCAACCAGTTGTTCCCCGGGGTGAGATTAGCCGAGCCCTCAGGTGTGTTTTTATCAGCTAGGTCAGCTAATCTGTTTCTTCGACGCAATACATAACCAGACACGCCAAAATAAACGGGTGTTAATTGACTATAATGGCACACTCCGAGCCACAATACAGGTGCATGTATAATAGCAGCTAGCTATACATTGAATCTTTATTTTCATTTATTGTATTGTATCAGTACCGGGTATATTTTCTTGAAGTGTGTTGTTTATTTTATTGTAATGAGTCTATATACTCAAGTACAATTTGAAAATAATCAGCACGCAATGCAGACGAAATCACAGGATGTGACGTTAGAATTATGGCATGGTGAATTGAATTGGTGACCTAAATTTGGCGGATCTTGTTGTGCTCGCGCACCTCTAGACTTAACCGGTGTCGTAATATTTATTTATGAGCGGCGATGCGATATTACATAGAAGAGCGCGATAGCGACAGTCACTTACAAGATGTGAATAGTTGTTTTGGGATCTGGGATATTCTTTTCATTTACATTGGGCAAGACCTTTTTGTGAGTCCGAGAGCATCGATACGAGTATAATCGATTTTCTTTAAGACACCATTTCAGTTGTTCAGTGAGATTGCAGTGGAATCATTAAACGTGTCATTATTACAGAGTTGAAATTCACATGAGTAATAGAAATTGATGCCAACATTTGTGTTTTTAAGCTACATTTCGATTCATTAAATTTTTTATTCAACTCACAGTTCAGGGTGGTCCTGAAATATAAAGCCAAAATATTTGTTGTCATTACAAGTATTTTTTGTCACATCTTTCTGAGATATCTTTCAAAAGTTGCCTAGCTTTGTGTTTTTTGTTTTCCATAAAGGCAATTTATGCTGAGCGCCACATACGAATTAAATGGACACAGAGATTCGAATTCGAAAGCAATATGTAGATGCACATTTATGTCATGTTCTAAGAGGATCATTTAACCTTTCTAAAAAATATGTAGCAAAATATATTTTGGCTTTGTTTTTTCTGGATCACCCTGTACATGCGACATTTGTCAAACTTCGCCCGAATATTTTGAACGATGCATAATTGTAAATCGGTTGCTCAAATATTCTATAGCCATTTGGTAGAATTAAAATTTTGTAATGATGAGCCATAGAACACTGAGTGAGCAGCACGCCATGTACATCTATTTCAATTCTCGCATTTGTTTCAACGCCAATATAATTGCGTGTGGCGGAGGATAAACTCGTGCGTGGAACATACATAGGACCAGCTAAATAACTTGGGAAGCAGCACAACAACAATATATATATATATATATATATTTTGAATTGCGAGACATTACTCCAGTTGATGCTGCACTGGTTGAGCCATTTGGGGATGGAGGTGGAGGGGGTGCGCAGATCGCACGAGCGTGCGTAATGAATTTAGCGAATCGGGAACAGCAGCAACCATAAAAAGAGAATGGCTGCCACGCATTAAGCCAAGACAGAACCACCGGTTTTACTTATTATTCATAACATCCGGAGCTAAATGGCTTCTTCGCAGGCTGACTCCAGAAATAACGGCGCTCTTGCATGCGAGAGGCTTTTAGTGTTAAACAGAGGGGGAGGGGTGAACAAAACCCCTTTCGGAGTTCGCCGGTGACAATGGCTTTTCAAGTTTCAACCAACGGCACCTATGCTTGTGGAACTCTCTCTGGTGGATGGCCTTCGAGTGTATTTGCTAAATTATTGGTCAATTGGCTGGCATTTTGGGGTGCACCACTCCCCGAGTGGTGATACAGGACTGAAATCTGGCAAATGGCGCCGTCTAGTAAAAATGCGGAAAGCGAATACAGTGATGCCTCCAAAAAACTATTCTCTCCGAAATTGATACGGATCATAGAAATTAGAACTTCGTTTTTTTATTTGGAAAGGTTTCACTCGAAACGATGAAAACAAGTTTCGTCATGCAAGAAAATTTCATATTGTTCCAAACGACAATTCCATTTGACTAGGCACATTGTTCTTTCCCTCAGTCTTGCAAGAAGAATTTTGTCTGATTATCCGGAAATCACGAAAATGTTATTGTCTTAGGTGCACTCGTTTAATGGTAAAGTAAATAAATCGTTTTTTGCCTTGTCTACAGGAGAAAATTCATCGTGAACTCTACCTCCAGAGCAAATGTAACTGGATTTAACCTTTGCATAAAATGTTGACTATTTAATTATGCAGATTTATTATTTTACGTTGCTGTTTAATCAAGGTAAATTTATGAATTTTTCAACATCACTCATGTAACTAATTATAGAACCGTCTACTCTATAGGGTAGTGTCCGAAGTGAGGATTTAAAAAAAAAAAATAATTGTACACTCAGCTGACGTCAACTACTGTGCCGTTCAACGAGAATCTATGGGAATGACGTCATTCCCACGATTACGTTCGCCCACACGCCTAATCCTCAAGACTCAACCATAAGCCGTGAGATTTTTTTTATGTAACTCTTGACTTTTGTCTGAGAAGACAGCAGCAAAATCTGCGCTCGCCTTCTTTCAGTTTCCGTTCGCCTTTAAACAATACGAGACACTATAAATGCAGTGGTGCAGCGCGATGTGAGAACTATTAAGAGGTGCACTCCGACTATATTACAGGTTCTCTACTCAGTACACAGTTTTAACACCTTGTTGACGCATCTTTCGAGCCGAATAACAGATTACGGTTAAGTTGAGAAACTAAAACCCCACACCAACAAAACCAATTATATGTAAAATTCTACGCTGCACCACCTCTCTGTGGAAGTTTTCAGTAGAGATGAGAATCTCGGGAAAGAAGTTGCTATCTATGCAGTTTAAGTGCTCACCAGAGATTAGGACGTCTACTTTGCAGCAGCGTAGGCCGTTCATTACAACACAAACAACTCTATTCGGAGAAATTCTTCTTATGGGATAAGAGTTCTACTGTATCTGTTTGAGCCTTAGAAATATTCGTAGAAAGCTCAATGTAGTAAGAAAATACAGGGCTCTGTAACCAGGGCTAATGTATCTCTGTAAGAACATTGAGAATCTGGAATGGAAAAAAAATCATAATTTCTTAGTCGCTCAAATAAAGCGAAAGAAATCTATATTTTGTCTCACCCATTTCTTGAAAAATTAAACTCGCAGTTAAATATTATTTCAAAGATCTATGAAAGTAGATTGAGCGAGCCATCGTATACATTTAAAAATGAGTTAAAATTGGATTGTGGCGGTGTGCTCTACCTTAAGCAACTCTTCGTCCAATTTAGGAGGCCGGAGGAATTTCGGACGTCAGAAAACGTCAACCTGTAACCATCGTTTGCGCATATTTGGTTCAGGTAACATCACCTGGGGGACCAACGGCTAAATAGAGTTTCGTCACACTGTTCACCTGCGATACACGGGTGATAATAGAGTGACGAATTTCCAAGCCCAGCCGCCGAGTGTGTAATTTGCGATAAGAAATAAAAATAAAAAAATGGGAAGAAATCCTTGGCGCTAATTTATATGCAGAGCGGGTAGAGCCGTGCAGTCATCGCTGAGAAACACGATTTCTAAGTCTCGCCCACATATAAAAATCTCGCGTTCGCAATTTTTTATCAGCCGGCGTTGGTTGGACTCGTGCAACAGCGGCTTCACCAGGACCACAGAGACAATTTCGTTTGCAAAGGACGAGGATCGTTGGTGCGAGATTTAATTGCCTTTTGTGCGAACTGCATAAGAATTGGACTTCAGGGACACGAATGGCTATTAGGGGGAAGAGCTATTGGCAGAAAACCTGGCAAGCACTTCCTGAATTAAAATTCAAGATGCGATGACAGATAAAAACTGCTCGCATAATAGGCTTGGCAGAAATTTCAAATGTCAAAACAATTAAAAAGATAAATTGGCCGACGTTCCAATTCACCATTAAAATAAATGGAACATTTGCAACTTTAAAAGCGCACTCAACAGAAATAATATATAATAATTACAGTATTAGTGTCATGAAAAACATTCAAACTGGTTTTCGTTACAAACTCGTCCAACTCCAGCGAATTGTAACTACTCGTACGTTGTAATTCCAGACACCATCCTTAACGTTTAACTCACTTCCGTTCCATGTTAGTTCACCTATTTGTCATCGCCAGTGGTGGCGCTGCCGATACATCCGTTTCACCACAGAAAATGCACGAGCAACAAGCAGCCAAGGCATTTGATCTATGCGTGTGTTTCAGTCAGACAGCTAACAACATAATTGGTAGTGTGGCCTGGCGGAAGTACTGGACCAACAACAAAGGACGGGAAGTTTTTTAACCGAATTGCTTCGCCACCTGGCGAATAGTGTAGCCTATGCTATGACCCAATTTGCGAGGCGATTCAATACACGACTATACGTGCAGTGAATCTACATACCTATTTTTTTAAAATGCCAGCGAATATAGTTTTGCTAGTATTTTATTTATATTGATAGCTTAACAACAACAAAATGAAAGGAATTTTGTCACAGAACTGCGCACGCTTCAGTTTGCAATTCCACACTTGTCTGTCGGCTCTGTTGGAATTTACGATGACTCGGGTTCGAATCTCTAGGTATTTTTATCTCTCTTAATTTGCAAAACATGTGTTGAGACTAAGTCGCTACACGCTTGCACGGTACTTGTGTGCAATTAGGGTAGCACAGAAACATCGAATACAAACGAGAGAGCAAACCTAGCCAGGAATTGAACCCGGGACCGTCGTGCAACGATCCAGTCCTCTAACCAAACAGCGGATGGGACGAGACATTTGACTATTCTTGTATGTTGTGCTCGTTGAGTGCGCCTTATGTCTAAAAATAATTCAGCATAAACCGTTGTCCACATGAGAGGTCGCGGTGTCTTAGGACATTTGTCGTTTTTAATGTTTATTAATAGGTTTATTAACTTTCAACAATGCTCTAAATTGGACGAGCCGACGTCAAGTCCAGTCACGATTGACCTTCCGGTTTGGCAAAGTCGAGCATTGTGTTCAATGTCCGCTCATGATGTCCTCTTTTGGTGGAAAAACAGCGAGTGCGTGCAAACAACGAGATCAGGTTCCCCTTCCCCCTCCCCCAGAACAAGACTTGTTCGACATGTTGACTGACTGGGAAGACCATAGGCTACTGGAGATTGGAGCCAATGTGGCTCAGTTTTCGAATTTCGAATCTAACAGTAAAGAGAGCAACACCAGTTTCTGTGCAATTAGAAGATACACACACAATGTGGCAACCGAGAAACGATGGCAAATGCATTTTTAATCGAGACCTAAATCTATTTTCTCTTTCATTAGCTGTGTGCCCTGTGGTTATGATTTCAGCACACGGAAATTGTAAACTAGAGATGATCGTGTCTGAATATCGTCCATGTGGACATGAATCGCAACTTAAACAATACGGAGATTAGTTGAATAGAGAGAATAGGAGATAAATGTTGTTGCCAATTTAAACGCGTACACCTCCTAAAATGCAAAAACTACATTACCGAATTTGCTTGTATCGATATATCGTCCAAACCAAATGGGTCATTTTCGTAGACAGAGCAGCACTGGGTACCATAAACGAAAGATAATTAATTCGAAACTGTTCGGCCTCGGTCTAGGAAATTACAATGTCACGCTCATGATCGAACGAACTATGTCTCCGAACCAGCCAATTTAGCATACATGCTCGGTTGAAATATTTTACTCAAATAAGCAGATAATCGCGATAATTTTATGTGATTGCTTTCCGAATCGAGATAATTTATGATGAGAATGTGAATATGATAAAATGCGAAAAAGAGACAATCATTCGCGAAGCTGAAATTGAGGTTTAGCGGTTTCGCAGAGCTGTGTTCCAGATGGTCAACGATACAGAAAACGGATTCTTCAATTCCACGAAAATTAATCATCGCCATAAATATATACCTGCGATTTTCTTATGTACTAAAAAAAAAATTCGCGCCATCTCATGATACACATTCGAGCAGACCTACGTTATATTTTCCTAGGTCACTCACAAAAGCTACACAATCATTAACCAAGCACTCCGAACGTGCCAAACATTCATGTCGACTCAATTATACTTCTCATTTTGTTTTTGTTCGGAGCAATTCCACACATTCCTCCGGCGGGAACAGGGATGCACTTTTTTCCACGCGATGCACCAACGCGTGTCTCTTTATTCGTCATGGCACCCTCTTGCATTTATTTATTCAATGTACATGTGTATATACAGGTATATTATATTGCAAGGCTCGTCCACATAGAAATATGGCGCAGGTCGCCGTCATCGGGTCGCGGCAGGAGAGCTATTCAATATTTCTGATAATTCGATACAGTACGAACCAACCAACCAAGTGGTCAGGAACAACCACTGTATGTACTGAAACTGCGTGGAACATGCTTAATAATTGATATTAGAATTAATATTCCTAATAAAAATTGAAATTTCAAATGATACTGCGATGAATAATTAGTTTTTGGGTCACGACTATATTAACTTTATCGAAGTAGTTTATAAATGTTTTGAAAGAAAAATAAAAAATGTATACTAAAACGATGGGAATTGCAAGACTACAATTAGAAACTCGGCAACGAAGATAGTCTTAACGGCAATTTAAAACTTCTTCTCGAAGATAAGGAAATGGAGATTTGCGAAACACAAAAACAAACGTAAAAACTCACCCAAGACTTTCGTCACAACCCAATAATTTGAAAAATAAAAAGGATTTTTTTTTACCACATTTATGTCTATTTTAGATAGTGACGAAAGTCTTGGGTGAGTTCTTACGTTTATCTTTGTGTTTCGCAAATCTACATTTTCTTAATTTCCTTATCTTCGAGAAGACGTTTTAAATTTTCGTTAAGACTATCTTCGTTGCCGAGATTCTAATTGTAGTCCTACAATTCACATCGTTTTAGTTAATACGATCGGTTCCTATTCCCTTTCCTTTAAAATATTACGTGGTCTAGGAGAGATGTGATAGACATTATTATTGCAAATAATAAGGCATATTAATCGAGTGATGGCTAATACAGACGCCACCTTAAAATAACTATACACGAAAAAATATGTAAAAAGTTGACGATGAAATAAATGCTTAAGCATAAGAGAACATACACTGAGCAGTGCGTGGAATTATTATTATTTCAGGTTTGAGAAAATGATTACCTTTTTCTTATATTTGGAACATTTAATTTTAAGAAAAACCGACATTGTAATTTCTATATTATCTCCTGCACGACTTATAAGTCAGAGATTGGCGAAAGCGATTAGATGTGGTCAAGCCTTTCAATCTTCGGTGTTCTACGGTGGTTTTGTCCGTTGAGTTAGGGACGTGACCTCGATCGGGACAATAAATAATGCGCGGTCAAACATAACGCAAATATGCGCAAAAACACACGGCACATCAATTATGATCCGTAGTTAACAGAAAAAAGTTAACCAAAAACCTGTTCGTATTTTACGAGGAAACCTCGGATGTTGCCGTTGTCTAGCACATCCTCTTGAGAACCAAGTCCAAATATTCGCATTTTTCTCTCAATAAATTTTGTACCCTGTTGGGCATGCGCTGTAACTCAAGTGCAGTGAATTATTTAGCAGAACACCGATGCTGCTCTCACACTTGGACGCCAGTTTGGCGATACAAGAACAACACAAGTCGCCTGTGCGGAAGCTATATAGCTGCTTGAAAAACAATATCAACAAACATTTTTATTTTTACTGTGCTGTTTGACGAGTTCTTCAAGTGACATTTGTAATTACTTTGCGGGGAAAGACGCCAGGAGTCTCGAAACACTCCTGTCAGGACTCGTCCCTATTCAAATCTGCATAATATATTTGCCAACTACGGACAGAAGAGCGATTCATGTCTGCATGCAGCGAACCTAACGGACACAATAAGTTAGCTACTGTAATTTCGTTTAAATTATGTTAAATACAAAACAGGTTCTGCGATGGAAAATAAAATACGCAACCAAGTCTATGCAGTAGTCGTTCTAACGCATAAAATATTGTTTTAAGAATATTCGCACCAGGTGTCGCCTCACCGATTGATCGACAGCGGCCGGATAAGACGAAAGTGTCCGCGTCGGCTCGTGGCGAAGTTCAACTACCTTGCACTCTCGTATTATAAGAGAGGAACGTAGATTACATGCTGACGAGCTTTTTTCTTATTATTTTGACTTGGTGACTAGTGATTTTCATGTTTCTCAACCGTTCAATTAGATAGACAAAAATATGGGATGGACTATCGTGGCACCGAGAAAATTGGGGTAAAAAACGTGAGAGAAATGTAAATTCCACCGAGGAATGCAGCGAATCCAGCGGCAAACGGAATATTGCCAGATCATCTTTCCACACCAAAAAAAAGCCTACACGAAATTTTGGCTCGCATATGTTAGAGATTTAATGAGGTTCTGTTAGCAAAAAATATTCGCGAATAAGGAAACAAGATATTTAATCTTTTGAAGGAAACTCTTGGAAATACAAATGTATTGGCGCTGCGCTTTATCACTAGGCGGCTCACATTTTGTCACACGTCACAATAAGTTGCTATTGTCGCACCTAGTGGAATTTTTAGTCCGCTACATCGACATTCACCTGCCACTAGGATCATTGTGAACACTGTTGTGTTGTGTTAATATATTAGTGTGATAGCCCAAAAACCAACAGAATTTTGCAACTGACCATCTCATTCTTCTGAACTCCACACAAAGAGACCCCAATAACTACCATGTAAGTAAAATAGAAGGAAAATCTAAATTATAGAAATAAAATTATAGATATGTATAATTTCTTTACAATTTTACTCGTACGCAGCTGTAATAACGATTTCCTCAAGGTGAAAGAAAGTAGTAGGGGAAAACTAAAAAGCTAAATTCTCACAAGAAAGTAATACGATTTTTTTTTAAATACACATCAAAATAAAGTTGTATATTGTTCATTAATGCTATTGCAATATTACACTCTAACCACTTCCTGGTTAAGCAATTTTTTACCAAACAAACTCATTTAAAGAATTCATTTAAAAAAAAGAATAATGGAAATTCGCGTAGTCATTCAGATTTCAGTATAGCATCCAGCATAGTAAGATAGATTTATTTTCCATTCAGTTGGTGTGGCAACAGAAAGCAGAGTCATCAATCTGATAGTACCAATTCAGCGAATTCAAGTAGACTAGCCAATTGATCCTGTTTTTTGTGTATCGAGCTATTCGTAGCTCGATCACTGTCTACACTGGACATGATAAACGACAAACACCTACACAGAACGTTTTCAGTACGCGGTATCGGCTTTACTGCATTTAATTCGTCATATCGATACAGCCGGTCATTCCCCCAAAATAACCCCGTTCGCTTTGGGGAAGTCAACAGGCTCGCCACGCTTGCCTCCATGTCCCCTTGGGTGACCCACTGATTAATCGAGACACAGATTATCCGGCCATTACTTTTTTTTCTGTGACGGAAGGCCGGCACGATCTACAATCGATCTATAAATATCATGTGTTGCAATAGGAGAAACCCACGGGTCACCCAAGTATGCGAATAGACGATCCGCGACCATATATGTAAAATTGCCAATGAAATTATTGTTTGGATTTTCCCCCATCAGATTGGCTTAAGTTAACCACTCGTGACTGATATTGTCGATGAATGACGCAAACAATTAATTAACTGGTCTAAGAATTGGCTGATAAAGTATAAAAATTGGATAACGTAGTCCCTCCTTCGTCGCCAACACCCCTGGTACAGACCCGGCCTCCCGCCTCTACGATGACAAGCCGCCGCCGCTTTGTGAATGCTGGATAGGAAACGCTTAGAGAAAACATCAATTGATCAATGGCAACCATGTAACATCATTCAACATGGTAATAAAATATATATATTTTTTTTAAATCGCGCAGACATTTGCAATCCTGAGGCAGTCATTCTCGATCGCTCCAGATTTTTGGAACGGGTAAGCAATACCGCAAGACCCGACCAACCGAAAAGTCCGGGTCACCCGTTTCCTTCTCGAGCGAATGCACCCAGACTGCACGGCTACCCGATTGGCATACGATAATCGATTTAGCAATCGATCGGCGCCTTCCTTTTGTGCGCGATAAATGCATTTATTTATTTATAGCAGCATAAGGAAGATGGTAGGACGGGGCGAATGAGAGAACCTCGAAAGAGGATTTTCCCGAAAAAGCACAGCTTTTATTTCACCATCATCCACTATCCCATTCTCAGTCTCCCCCACATGGATGGCACCGTCAATCATGACCACAGCGGATACACAATTTGCTCGAACTTGAATGGAAAGTCTAAGTCTGGTTGTCCAGTTTCATCCATCTTTAAAAATAAAATTAAGAAACACTCGACTGCAACATGTGCTTCTGAATTTAAGAAAAAATATTATGTATCAACCTGATTCTATCTCGATTGCTCTTTTGGTATTTACAATATATTTTCTTGCAAATCATGCGTCGGAAGAGATTGCGCAACAGAAATGTTTGAAAGGTATTGGGGTAGAAACAAACTAGGCAATTTCGGGTCCCCCGGCATTTTGTTGGCCACTTTATCATACACGAGGCGCTTTTTATTTCCTATATTTTTTTTTATAGTAAACTGCTCTAGCGAAATGTTGATGCATGCTGACAATGCCAACGAGAGAAAAGGAGCTAGCAATTTTGAGACATGGCAAAAAGCTTGGGCGCTCTCTGAAAAAAGAAGCGATAAGAGAAAAACGACGGTTTCCGAATGATTGATTCTTTATGTACCAATCTAACACGTTCTCGACGCCATTGGATGGTGGAGAAAGAAAAACCAGCGTACGTTTTTCAATAGTAGATGAGTAAAGAGACTGAAACCATAATGGGTACGAGCTCGTACCTGTTTCTCAAATTGATTTGTCATTGCAGCATTCGGCGGTTCCCACTCCTATTGTTCACGGCGTCCGATCTTTTCATTCGTCTTTTTCAAGAGATTGAGTTTTGAGAAATAGTAAAGAGCCCGTTCTATGTACGGACCTTCAGCGGATGTCACCTAAGGTGCCTACCTCTGTCGGTGAAACAAAGGATAATCAACAAACCATCTATTAAAAATAAAAAACTGAGAAAAGAGCAAAGGCATTTTACATAATTGAAACGCTTTAAGGTTTGCTGCACAAACAATGTAGTGCTGTTAATTAGATGATAAAATATAACGACACAAAGAAATACGCTCTTTTTAGAAACAGCCTGGCATAAAAAGAAATTAGAGAAGTAATGTGGACACAAATTATTATTTTAAATGATAGTCAATTATTGTAGGTTTCTGAGTCCTGGCCAGAAAATGTTTAGTTCCACAATTGTGCAAGGCTTTTTGCGACTTCGCACAGAACATTTTAACATTTGTCAAAATTACTGTAAATTCGGCCTGGCCAGAATTGAATTCCTACAACCAGAAAAGCCATTTAGCGCAAACCGTTTAATGTAATGCGGCCATTGCTTTTTATTGGCTTCCTTTCAGTACGCACAACAAGTGCTGCAAACAGCATGTAATTATCACTATAGGATTTTCTGTACCCGTTCTTGGTGCTACAGCACTATGCGAGGGGCACATTTTCACCAATACCCCGGGATCGAATAATCGAGAGTCAAACTCAAAGTCAGCGGGAATCGAACCCGGGACCGCCTAGCCACAGTCAGTCGCAATACCCACTGGGCTACGACGAGTCGTAAAATTATGCCGATGCTAATTATACATGTTATATAGTCCGGACACCCAATGCGTCAATCAAGCAGTGTTAAATTAAATTTCTCAGAAAATCATGGGAAAAAATTGAGTGAAAATAATAAAAATCTACGGTCATTAAAACTTCGCATAAATTTCTGCAGTGCTCTGACTTGTTAGAAGACGCATCCACATAACTGCTTGTGACTGTCGCTCGCTGTTCAGACAAAAACTTGTTTGTCTGACCAAAATATTTTATAAGTATAAGGATCAACCAGGAAATTTAATCACGCAAAATTAAAAAATTTCAGCTCGTTTTACGCCACTGTGTCTCGAGTCACTCACGATAAGCGAAGTTTTCATCAGCTGCTCACTAGTGATATCTTGCACGGGAGCTAGTAACTCACCTAGTGGCGAAACTGATAAACCTACGTTTTCGGTGAACGACTCGAGACACGACACGAATCCGCCATGTTCCAGAAACGCATCCCTATAGTCATAGGGTAGCTTGCTTCTAGGTCTTTCAGTTTGGTCGGGTCAGGCAGACATGTGGGACTTAAATTTATTAAATTAATGATCCATCAAAATAACAAACCAATCCCTCCAGTTCTACAAATTTATGAGA
>JAQGBY010000285.1:0-50839 GCA_034698785.1 Mycogona germanica | reverse complement strand
CTGACATTTCCGATCAAACCTTTTTTCAGGCATTTTCTGTGGATCAAGCTGACATTTCCGATCAAACCTTTTTTCAGTCATTTTCTGTTGATCAGTTTGGGTTCTGCTCCGATCAAGATTTGGAAGACGTTTTATCGACATCACTCTCCGATCAAATTTTCGAGTCTGACGTAACTTTCAATGAAGGTGTTTCTGATGGTCATTTAGAATTTGGATCCGATCAGGGTTTATGATCACCTGAGCTCTTCAATCATGGTCTACCACCATCGTCCTCCGGCAATCAAGATATGACGCTAGGATTAATCTCATTACCCACAGCACTACCTTGCAGCGACTGATGTCAGATGACCGAGCTAACGGCAGCCGGCACCCGTACTGCGGCTTTCTGAAATCAAGCTTTCCTGGCATCACTGCTTGAAGCAGGAGAAGACGGTCGTCAGAGTCTCGACTCCTTCGACATCTTCACCTGATGTCAAGACGATGATGAACCGGAAGTACCTCTAAGAGCATCATGCTGTCACATCTTGGTGATCAATCGCGGTGCCGTTGGACGCACCTCCGACACCGAAGACCCCAAGATGACTTCCGGCGACTCCACGGGAGTGACGTCAGCAGTTAACTCTCAGGGTACCGCCACACCGACCGGAAGGCAGCTGTTCATTGCCAAACGATGGTACGACATGTCGACAGAACCGACGTGGTTGCAGCACGTCATGTTAGTGACGTCAAATGCCTCTAGAATTCCGCAAAAGCAGGGAGTAAATTCTTCACATAGGGTCTCTTCGCTTTCAGTGAAATACAGCTCCGGCTCTTGCTCGGATATTAGAATTTGTTCCCGCCGCAGTTTGCAGCAGGCGTATTTGAGATTGGCTTCCTTGCATTGCTTCTTATCGGACAGGCCGGAGCACTTCTGCTCCAGACGTTTCTGACCCAACTGGTTGCT
This sequence comes from Mycogona germanica, assembly GCA_034698785.1. Classification (NCBI taxonomy): domain Eukaryota; kingdom Metazoa; phylum Arthropoda; class Diplopoda; order Chordeumatida; family Chordeumatidae; genus Mycogona; species Mycogona germanica. Next base: position 49,896 of record JAQGBY010000285.1, on the reverse strand, counting down.
ACGATTCGCCTGACAGCAGAGCCGCATCAGTTCGAACTCCTGCTGAATCTCTGGTCTGTCGCAGTCGGTGAGGTTGAGCGACGATCAGAGGAGCTCGCTGGACGCGGCGCCGCGACCGCCGCGCTGATGCTTGTGGTGACGGATCCTCCAGGGCAGCGTGCTGCGCCCCCTGTCGGACATTTTCGGCGTGCTGTTGGCCCGCGGAATCGGCTTGGGAGTGGTGTTCGTGCTGGGCGCCACCATCTTCTGCAACCAACTCTCCAGCGCTACGTTCAGAATGCGCTCGTAATTCGGATGGTATTTGTCGTAGACGTATCTGACAGTGCTGTTCAGTCTTTCGGCCGCCATTGCTGCCGGATCATACGGCATTTTGCATTGCCCTGCAGACTCAGTACCATTTGTTTCTGTTTTATTGTCGCTTGAGTCGGTCCTAAGTTTTCCGAGCTCCGATTCGCTTTGGTTAAGCGTGCTGTTGTTTGATAGGTCTATTGATTGAGTCGTATTTTTATCCTCCGTCATGTTGGAAGGAACACCCTTTGCGGTGTGATTGTCGTTCCGGACATTGGGTGCGCTGCTGTCGGTGGGACTGCGAAAGGTGGTCGAATGTGATTGGTGGTGGCGGTGGTGACGTCTTTCGGTGCCATTCCCGGGAACCGTGACGTTCTCTGATTGACCAATGTCGTTGTGATCAAATGTCTCGGATGAGGCCGATTGGTTATTGGAAGTGATATTTTCCGAATCCAATTTTGTATTGTTCAACGCAGTCGAATTCGATTGCTGTTAAAATACATAGTGAAATTGTAATTGAACTTTATAAATTTTTCAATCTCAATACTGATTGAAATATTGTTGAAATTGTCATCATTCCTGATCATACCGACAGGAAATTTGTATAAAAGCTTATGATTAAGTGGATAAGCATGATAAAGTAAAAGCGCAAAAAGAAATATCAATACATAAAATTCAATAGCAGCTGATCGATACATTTGTAACATGTACACTAAACTGAAATAAAACATACCTTGCCAATTGAAGTGTTATGCTTATATATCCAGCAAAAGATAACAAATTAATTAAATGAAAGCGTTTGACAGCTCTTACCTGAATATCGGTCTCAGTCGAGTTATTTTCAATGATGTCCGCATTCTCCACAGTGTCGGAGCAATTGCTGATGGTGGTGTTCCTGTCTATTTCGGATGGACATGGTCCGCAGGGTTCATCGTAGTAGGTTGATAATATCGAAGCGGATACGTAAGGTTTATAAAGAAAGCTAATCGGATACGGGATGTAGTAGGCCAAGCGTCCGCATCTGTCGAGATGAAAAAAATTAAAAAAATCATCAAATCATGTTTTTCTCTGTACTACCGCTGCATTCAAAGAAAGGGCGAAAGAAAATAGCTGCAAAAGATATACAGTATAATCTATTTTAATTGGATTTAATTGGATTAAAATATGAGAGCCCCATAGACCTTTTTCTGGGTAGAAGTGATTCGGCAGTAGTGCTGACCCTTGATTTGCAATTGTTGGCAGCCATTGCTTGCATTTTGTGGACGCGATGCAGTAAGTGATTGCTGAATTACAAGGGGCAGCAGTGTTGCGTATCTCCTATTAGCTCTTCGATGAAACTTAAGACGCGATTTAATTTATGTAGATTTCGACGATTAATATATACGACACCGAATTTTTGACTAAAACGTGCGGTTTAGTAATAATTATAATCCGCAAAACAAAGTAGATGGTGAGTTTTAAATATAATTTTGTGAGCAATATTATGAGACAACTTTGAGGGCTCTTTTCTGGTTACATCGTCACGATCACCGTTGATCAAATTTTTGGTCTCCCAAGTGCTGAAAGATTAGCTTCACCTGTCATAGATGTAGAAGTCGTCCTTTCCTCCTTGAAGCTTTCTCCACACGCCAAATCCCGCTCGATCCTGGTACATGGGGATGGGATACGATTTGCGTCGCAGGTGATGAGCGACGCGAATGGACGACGGGTCGTTGATTACAAACGATCGCATCTCCGTCATGCCAGACTGATTGTACTTGCCGAGTAGAATAGCAAGTCTAGACGGCCGAGAGTTAAGTACATTGGCACAATATCACGAACATGTTAATTGACCTATGACCTATTGACGTCGTCATTTCTCGAGTCAGCAATCGAAATTAGTTTAGTCTTATCTATGCAATTTAAAAGAACGTTTAACCTGTATTAAGTGTTTTGTAGTTCATTGTTATATTTTCGTTAAAGTCAATTAATGCACAATTGAAAAAATATATTTCACAGTTTTGTATTCATAGTTTAACCAAATACTATAGTTTCCGGCTCTGTAGACTCTGACGTATTTGGACTTTCTTCGACGATAGGTCAGAGTTCGAATCCTCTGGTTTTCTAATTCAATTGCTTCTCATTGATATAGCTTTTATAATTCAAAATTACATAAATTCTGTGTTTTCAATTCTTTTTATATAATTAATACAAATACAAATCTAGCAATTACTTACTGTGTGGCCTGCCACAAACAGAAATGGCAATTGGCCATGAGCAACGCCACGACCACCACATTCCCTTTGTTCTCCTGCATGAGGTCCTTGCCGTCAATCTGCCAAGACGGTGGATCCTCGCACACGAGAGGACCCGGTCCCTCCGCGGCCACCATCAGGAGGCCGGCCGCCATCACGGCCAGCATCCATGGGCCAAAGCCCCTCATCATCACAGTAGTTCTACCAAAACTGGAAAATTATGTGCGCTGAAAAAAAATGGGGGTCGAATCATTGAATTGACAAATATATGACATCATATATATCATATGACTTCAAGACTATTTGTCGTATTAGACCCAGGCGCCTTTAAAAGTCGGAAGAACGAGGTGAAAAGGTCAAGATTATAAAAGGAGTCCGACATTTATTCGTTAGCAATAAAGTCCGAATGAAAAAAATGGCGACTATTTACGCTATTCAGTAACTGCGTCTTGGAGCGCCTACCGAACGAGAATGTTTCATCAGTTGCTCACTAGAGGTGTTTCAGTCAATTGTTAATTGACCAATTGCTGGTATGACGCAACATTAAGAGCCATTGTTGGGGCAAAACGACGCAAAAAAAGGCGAAAAATACGTAATTTATCACTCACGACTATCCCAATTTCAATTTTCATTTTATAAAGTCAAATTTCAATGAAGAACACATTTAATATTATAATTTTTGACCAGTAATTTTGACCATAAAAAAACTAACGTTTGACTTTATTTGGAGTTACCGATGACAAATTGAAAAGATAAATGGTAATAAGGCACTCCTGCAATGAAAATCATTTTGGCAGTGAATTTTTATCGTGCAGATAAAATTATAAATTTAAAAATAATAACGGAAATAATAAACTATTCTAGAGTCATAATCATTATTACAATTTGCGACAACAAATTTCACTTACCCAATGGATCAGCGTTTTAAAAGCTCGCCCGTTCACTTCCAATGGCGTCGTCACATGATATTTGCATCGAGTCTAGCGCTCAAGGATGTTATTACACCAACTCTTGTTTTTTTATATTTCGCCAGTTGATCGATGGGAGACTTGCTGCTGTCATCCTATTGGACGACAGTGCACCGACCCAATTGACGTCCATTCTCGCCCTTTTGATCCCGAGCAGCACAAGTGTAAATCAATGTAACCTACAGCCTCAGCCAACTGAAATGACTCCTCGCTGGGCGACATCCTATTCACATAACAAAACGTGGTTCACTTCTACGTATGGGCGTAACAAGTTCGAAATAATATTTCTGAATGGTCACGTACCGTGTCAACGTAACCCGTCTTGCTTTACAAATATATTCAACGAGTCACTTATTTCGGGTCACTTATATCTGTGATTGCTTGACCCGTAGTACAACTGCGCATTTCGAACCGAACACATTGACAATTGAAATTTGTTGTTCCACACAAATGTTCGCATTTTTGTCAGAGAAAAAAATATAAACGTTGGCCAAAAAGTTTTAACAATGATTTAAGGAACCAAATTGCCATTAGATGAATACAGAATATGGATCAGACCCGAGAAAAATTAATTGGTCATCCAGTGTTATAATCTCTTTCAGACTTCCCCAAGCTACGCCGTCGAGTGTCAAATTATTTCTACCCTATTCATGGTGTCATGATCTCGATCTGATCTTGTTCCAAGATCTCCATCTGTTCAGTACTTTTCTCCAATGTTAGATATTCGGCACCATTTTATTTAAATACTATGCTTTGAGCTTAGAGCACATTGAGTTTTCCAGTTCTTTCTTCATCCAGTTGTCTCCCTCTTAGCGGCGAATCCTCCCACTAAAACGATTTAGGTGTGTTTTAACAGGGTATGTGTGTTCATGTGTGAACTGGGTATCAAGTGTGACTATGTGCAGCGTAATAATAATTGTTGCCGAGTACATTTTTTGAGAGCGTATGATTTCGATCGAACAATCACGTCACAATGAAGTTGACAGCATCAAGTGACAGACTGCAAGACGATTATACTTGTCGAAATAATTTGGGAAACGTTGGTCCGAAGTTGGAGAGTCTCGGCGACATAAAACGCCAACAGATTGAGCGATCATTATTTGTTCTAAAGAGTTTAAATTCATTTCGTGTTACATGTTAAGTTTTGAAATTATAGCTTTTGATACACAGCATACGGTTTCTCATGACGTTGACAGATTCACTTATAAGGTGGAATAAAAACCAAGGTTTATGTTGGCTGTGATGTAGTGTGGTTCCCTTGCGTCACAAATTCAGTCGCCAAGCCTTATATATTACGTAGGTATCGATTTCAGAGAAGAGAGAACCGTGTGACGTCACACTTGGTGTCACTTGGACTCATCTTGACGTCACAAATCCAATCGCCAGGCCTTATATATTACGTAGAATTGGTCGAAGAAAATTGAGAGAAGAGGGAACCAGGTGACGTCACACTTGGTATCACCGACGCTAGGCGGCGCGGCGGTCACATCCCCTCCCCAAACAGTGGTCTGAGCTAACCTATTATTTTATAACCTTAGAATAATACAAGATTTTCATTTTAAAATCGTTCGGGTAGTGGCAGAGGTGCAGATTCAGCGGAACAATTACATATTCTGAGGATTTATTCATATAAAAATATAGAACTAGTGTGAATTTGTTAAGTGAATGTGAGACTGTCAATTTGCAGCAGCAGTCGGAATCAATTTAGCTTTTCGACTATTGACTTTGTTTAACTTCAACGACAACGTCGCTGAGGACGCCGGATGGAGGCCAAGGACATCGATTAAAGTCGCATTAGAAGAAAAAAAAAGAAACATCCATTTTTCAGCAAACAACATGTGCCACTGAATATATGTGGTCAGAGAGCGCCCACTTGATATGTCAGACTGACGCGTGCTCATGAGCTCTAGTCCATAGTCCAGATTGAGGAATCAAATGTCATGAAAGGTTTTGCAAATCTATCTCAAACTCTGATTTTCGGAAATTCTCATTTTAGTTTCCGCTACCGGAAGTGAGTTGCTCTTGCGCCTCATTGCTCAAAAAGAACCATTTTTAACCAATTTTACACCAATTTTACACCAATTAATTTTATTTCAATTGGGGAATCTTCAATATTGATTGTCCTAAAATAAGATACGAGTATTTTAGAGTAAAGAATGATCGAGCCCTAATTTACGCTCGATAAACTTGGTAATTGGTCAGTTAATTATTATCTAATTAATCTTTTAAAAAATAATTTAAAAAAAGCGGCTTAGGCTGGTAGGAAAAGGAGAATTTTTATATTGAATATGTCTTTAGCAAAATTTATTTGTTGCCTCTTTCGCAGACAAATACATTATCTGGTGTTTTCATGAAATTCGATACGTGGACCTATGGGTTGATGGCCGAGCTGGAAATCGCAGGTTCAGCTAACTTTATAATCATTCTCACTGTTTTGTTTTGTCCTGACTGTTCAACTTTCGTTTCTCTGCTGAGATTTAGGATACTGTCGCCCGCAGTCAGGAAAATTTTCCCAATCTAAAATCAAAAGTCTCAAAATTCAATAACCAAATTATTCGCATCATTGGCGGCACCATTTCAAATTACACCATTTCTCTTTGGAATTTTTGTCGACTTCTCGCAGGGGTGCGTTAAATATATCACATTCGGAACATCAACGCGTCTCCTGTCAGAAGTCATAGGAAAAGGTATCGTTGAAATGAGGTTCTAAAATAGGTTCACACAGGAACACAACTTCCGGATTGATAAAAGTGCGTTCGTACCTTACCGTTACTTGCCGTTCCTTAACTATTATATCTTAAAAGTGCACAAGCTTACCCATTTTCAATTCAGATCAATGCAAGTAATGTGAACAAATCATAACAAACAAATCGTCTGCTCGACCACAACCGTGAACGTCGTATTTGGGCCTATATTTCGTAGAGTCCAAAACACCAGAATAAAATTGTAATTAACGAATAGATATATTTTCCCACTGCACTACTGGATCAAGTGGACGATTCGCCAAAGATAGATCCAGATAGGTGTTCATCGTTGTTCGGCGTGTTTAGGAGCCGACTAATGATTGTTGACGTGAGGTGAATCCCGTTAGAAATGGCTGCTCATGTTCAGCACGATCACATCACTTCCTCGTTGGTGAACAACTCTGAAGATAGCCTGTCGTTCACCGCTCAAAATCACAGCTCCAAGATTCTGCAGAACTTCCGGCTACTCCAGCAAAGCGCCATCCTATGCGATGTTCAAATCACTGTCGCACCTCGGAGCTTCATGGTGAGATGACACGAATTTCCCATCGGCCTTGGCCTAATCTTGAATCTGCTGGCGAACGAACGTGTACGTAGCGTTACCATCGACAGCCGCATTCCCGAGTCCATATCTCGTACCGAGATTATTTGAACCTTCAGAACGCAATCTTCAACCCGTGGCTGGGTGGACGACAGGCCTAAATTATTTCTGTTCGTATACCCAATTCCACCCAGACCGGGATTCAATCTTGGAAACTGATTCTGACGTCTAGTGTCGATTTCTTTGTAGGCTCATCGCTCTCTGCTATCGGCCAGTAGCCCCTATTTTAGAGCCATGTTTTCTGGAGGAATGTCCGAGGGTCACAATGAAAGAATTGTCATCCAATCCATAAGTGCGAGTACGTTCGCTACGCTTTTGGATTTCGTTTACACAGGTAAGCATTCAACGTTTGGTGGCCAAATTTGAGAATGAAATATTGACGATATTCCGTTTCAGTTCAGTTCCAACTCGCGAAAACTGTCAATCTTTTAGGCAAAATAGAATTGAGCAGAGACAGTGTTCAGGATTTGCTGGCAGCCTCCGATATGCTGCAACTGACAGACGTCCTGATGGCCTGCAGCGCCTTTCTGAAGCGGGAACTACAACCGGACAACTGTATCGGTAAATTCAAGTCTCTGCTGTCTCGCTGACTTTTCACAAACGTTTGTAAAAACAAAAGTTAAATAACATTTGTTATTTAATTTTGTAACATCAAATCGAATTTACAACAAATTAAAACGTACATAAATAAGGTTGAAATCATTTTACAAGTGTTTCGCGGGGTTACATCATGTCGAAAAATATATTATTCGTACGTCAATACCCGAAAAAGAAAACTACAGAAATTATCGCATTCAATGACTAAATATATCAAGGAGCACAAGAAAACAGGCACTTAGGAGCACCATTAGGAATCTTTCACCAGTAGGAAATTTTCAATATATTTTTACTTTTCAAATCATATATATTTTATTTCCCTTCACTGTAGTTGTCTAATATGAAACTACAGTGAATTAAAAAAATAATATAGCAAGATACTTGTGAATTGGTTAAAATCCTGGATTGAAACATTTCTTACCGGGTTCTCACGCTTATTTCTATTTCTCAGGAATTTATAGACTGGCCGAGGCCCACCTCTGTCAGACACTGGTAGACGCGGCCGCCAGTTTCATCCACACCAACTTCATCGATGTGAGCCAGAGCGAGGAGTTTCACGACTTGCCCATCGCCATGCTCAAGACGATCCTGCAGAGCGAGAATCTAAAGGTGGACAACGAGCTGCAGGTGTTCAACGCGGCCCTGCGCTGGATCATGCACGACGCCACCAAGCGTCGGCACCACATCTACGAGATCGTGTGCTTCGTGCGGATACTACTCATTCCCTACCGCGATCTGGACAATATCATATCTACCCTCAAGGACCTCAGTCTCAAAGTGGCGCTCACCAAACTGCTGCAGGATTACAAAATGGAATTGCGTGTCTACTCGGTCGAGGTGACATTTGAGACCCAGACCGGAATTCGAACCCAGACAGGATTTATGATCAGAGACCCGATGCAAAATTTGTCAATGATCAACCAGTGTTCAGATTGCGTTCCGAAGTCTGGGTTCACATCTCGGTCTGGGGTGGATGCAAATAACAACATAGAAGTAATGCATTTTCTAAGTTTAGGAGAAAATGTTTCGAATGGCATTTTTTTTTAATCAACTGTAGTCAACCGCACTACAGGCGTTCTGTACCCCTCTTGGTGCTTAAGCACTATGCGAGGGACACCTCCAGTACCCCGGGATCGAAATTTTCGAGAGCCCGGGACCGCCGAGGCACAGTTTCATGGTACAGTACGACTCGTTGAAGCCCAGTCGGTATTGCGACTGAGGATTGACTGGCTCGGCAGTCAGGCTCGATTCCCGGCTCGGGCTCTCGATAATTTCGATTCCGGGGTACTGGTGACAGTGTGCCACTCGTATAGTACCTAGGCACCAAAAGTACAGAAACGCCTGCAGTGCAGCGACTACAGTGATGGGAAATGAAAATAAAAATTCAATGAAATAGTTTTTTACTAAGTTTAAATTTAGAATTGTTATTAACTTGAAATGAAGGTGTATCGCTGGATACGACGACAAGGAAACGGCTACAAGACCATTACTTAAATATACACAAAAGTATATTTACTAACTGAGCTTCAAAAATTACAGCATATTACGATACATAGGGAAGCTACATACAATAAAAATGACAGTATAAAGTACTCCCGTATAAAGTAAATACTTTATACTGTCATTTTTATTGTATGTAGCTTCCCTATGTATCGTAATATGCTGTAATATTTTGAAGCTCCGTTAGTAAATATATTTTTGTGTATATTTAAGTAATAGTCTTGTAGCCGTTTCCTTGTCGTATCCAGCGATACACCTTCATTTCAAGTTAATATCCCCTTCGGCTTCAACCTCAACTCTAATTAGAATTGTTAGGTTTTAAATTAATAGATTGTTCAATTCAATACTATGCAGTCAAAATTAGTCGAATTTCCGTTAAAAGACCATTGAGGACCAAATCGGAAGATCTTCTAAGCAGATATGCTCAATCACTATCATTTTTCAGCAAGTTTTCATGTTTCAGCAGTCCCGAACTGCGTTTGATTGGAAAAGCAATGTTTGATTTGTACTCACGCTTTACTGTTTCGAATGACGTGGCCTATTTCTAGGCGAGACTGCACCAATCGACCAAGCAGACGTTACAGCCTCGCAAGTGGGCGCAGAAGAGTCTCTACATTGTCGGCGGTTTCAAACGGGATCTGGGTCAGCGTTGGAGCGACGGCTGCACGCTGGCCGACGTCCAGCGTTTCAACACCTACGAGAGGCGGTGGCAGGCAGTCACATCGCTCAAGGAACCGCGAAGCGGCCACGGGTTGGCCATCTCCAATGAATTGCTCTTCGTACTGGGGGGCGAGAACCAGGGACTCATCTTCAGCGACGTCGACGTGTACAGTATCGTGGCCGACTGCTGGATAGGGATGCCGCCCCTGCTGACGCCGCGATGTCAGATGGGAGCGTGCACCATTGATGGATACGTGTTCGTGATTGGTGGCTGCATCGATTCGGAGGTGACCAATACCATTGAGCGATACGATCCCGACCGGCGGCGCTGGGATCGCGCTGGACGAATGACGAGTGGACGCTACGCCATGGGAGTGGCTGTCCACCAAGGTGAGTCGATGGCAAATTCTGTTGTACTTTTTATTGGTTGCGAACGTTTTGTATTTTAACACTTAATAAAATAAACTTTTTAATGGAATAAAAACAACCTTGGAGGAACGTTTATAGTCTCAAAATATAAGAATCTGAAATGAAATTAGGCTCACATATAGTCAGTGTTGAATGAAAATCTTTCATCGCTTATGCTTGACTAAAACAAAATGAAATTTCAAGTTATTTTTGTTAACAATGCTCACGTCGATTCAAGTCAAGTGTCTTTCGTTTTTTCCCCGATGTAGGAATGGTATACGTGGTCGGCGGTCGGTGCTATCTAGACGGCGATCTATCGCTGGTCGAGCGCTACGACCCCGTCAAAGAGGAGTGGTCGAAGTTGGCCAATCTGCGGATAAAACGCTCCTACGTTGGAGTGGCTGTTTTGGACAATATCCTTTACATCGTGGGTGGCTACAGCGATTCCAAGGAACTCAACTCGGTCGAAAAGTATGACTTCGAAAAGGTATTTACTTTCTTAGGCCCCTATTGTTCAAATTTCTTAGTTTTTTTATACAGTGTGACGGCGCTTTTCGCAAGACTGATTATCTGATTATCACTTACCGCAGGACCGTTGGGATCCAGTGGCTCCAATGACAGTGTGTCGTGCAGGTGCCAGTGTTGCTAGCATCAACGGCATCTTGTACGTCGTCGGCGGTCACACCTCAGCAGAGCTTTCCCCCTCAGTCACGCTCAAGACAGTCGAGTGCTACTATCCGTCGACAGACACTTGGAAGCCCGGCGTTCCAATGTCGATCGGTTGTAGTGAGGCTGGAGTGGCAGTATTTTGAAATATGGGTTAGACGCGTTCGCGTGTGCGGTACATTTTTTATGCTTGTTTCGCTCGCAACTAGATGTTTTTACTGATTATTTCGTTCCACGACGTTGTAAATTTCATAATATTCATCCTGCCTACCCATATATATAATGTACAATGGCACCGTTAAGAATTTTGCCAACGTTTATGTTTATGAGTGGGGGATATATACATATACTGTGATAAGTGTCCCCGACATGGTTAATTGGACAATTTTTAAATTATTTGGCGTAATCGAGTGATTCCATGAACAGTCAAATAGTCGATCGAGGTTGACTCGAACTTTCGTCAATGTGTGACTTTGGACCAACGTGAATTGCAGATGTATATTATATATATATATATATAGTGTATGTTGCTGTAAAATAACTATGAGATAGGGGTTGATTTTTACTCAAAACATTCGTCGACAATGAGAGGCGCAGTCAATATAGATTTACTGAATTCCGATATTTCTAAATCCTAGAGCGATTATATAAAATTTTATTTATAACTGGTTTATTGAGTTGACTAATTGGTAAATGGCTGTGTTCTTTAAAACAGAAGCCCTTGTTTGTTTTTACGTAAGTTGTGCAATAATCGTAGTGAATTTACAACCTTAGGTTTGTGAAAATTTGACGCATTGTTAAAAAATCTAGTCAACAGACTTACACAATACAGTGTGGCGCAATTATAAAACGGGTCCGATATCGTCGTACCGAGTACGACTCGTCGTAGCCCAGTCGGTATTGCGATTGACTGGTTCGACGGTCCCGGGCTCTCGATTATTTCGCTCCCGTGGTACTGGTGAAAATGTGCCCCTCACATAGTGCCTAAGCACTAAGAGGGGTACAGAAAATCCTGTAGCACTGACTACAGTGAATTAAAGAAAAAAAATATATTTTATTGCATCTTTGCGAAATGTTGGCCAACTCTTCACATATGCTAATCAACATCTTGTTCATAAACTTTTACAGTACAGGGGGCTCTACATTAAGACGTCTATTAATTTCGCGTGTTCCAAAATAGCGCTCAGTAATGAAGACCAAACCATAATATCGTTTTTATTTCAAGTTAAGCAGCACTGCGCCAGACGATTTTCAAAAGTTTCCGGAAAAAGTACGGTCAAAGAGTGATTTGGACAATCTACTTAGAAATCTACTTACTAACGATGAAATTGAATCGGCCGAAACACCCAATCTTGGAACTTTCTGGGAATGAGACTGAACGACAATCGCCTGGTACAGTGATGTTTTACGTCTCACAAAAACGTCATCATGGTTTGGTCTTCTTTACTAAGCGTCATTTTAGAACTTAAACATTAAATTACGTCTTAATGCAACGTCCCCGGGGCTCGAAGAGTTTAAAAATTATATATTGATTGTCATTTGTTCAGAGTTTCAAGTTCGGTACGGTTTTATTGGCACACACTGCATATTCGTCTTCTCTGATTTGTCTTGGTTCAACTGATAATCTTGCCGCCGATTTAAAAATGAGAACAATCCGACGAGATCTGTGGCATCAATCTCGTCGTATCATTCTAATTTGTATATCTGGTAATAATTATACTTCATAATTTGATTTTTAAAAAAGGATTTATGCATATTACTGAACAATATCTTATTGCTTGCCCACTCAAGAATTTTCTTTTGTATTTTTACTATAATAAATCAGTAATTTTACAATTTAGACGGTTTCGACGTACCTATTTAGTACCTTTTGAAGTGATCTTGATGTTTATCATAATTTTCGCAAGACTAAAATGCTGGGTAGGCTTATTAAAATAAGTTCTCGTCGTTCTTCAACTTAATTCGATTGACCGAGCTCATCTTATCCTGGTCAATAAATACTGGAGAAACACCATTTGGCGGTAATTCATCTATTCATGAATATAAATTAGAACAGTGCATTTATTGATTAGTACCACAGTATTTCTAAACAAATTGGCACTAAATCAGCTGGTTCGTTTCGGTTTAATGGTTTCAACAGGGCACTCGTTTTGGCAACAGACTTGCAACCTCGGTTTGACTCCATTCATTTATCAAATAATGCGATCAATACAAGTACACAATTGTTAAAACATTCCTTTGCAAAAATAAGAAATCACCAATTAGATGGGGAATCAGAGAGTGCGTATTAGATTTCATTAACTATTGAGGGGGGCGTTTTTTTGTCATTATTAAAATGTGGAGAAATTAAAAGAAAGGGGGCGTCACAAATATGAAAGTGGAATACGGATGACGGTGAAATAAGTCCTTGGTAACGCTAACAATTAAAACCGATGAATGATTATGAAATGTATTCAAAGTAAATATCATTTTTTAAGAACGAGAAACTTGTAAAAGTGCATCGTTTGTAAATATGTGTAAGATATAGGTGTAGATATATATTATATGGTACAGGTTCAAATATATTAAATTTGGCAATTAAATACAAGAAATACTTCTTTAAAATAAATATCAAATTTGATTATCCAAAGTTTAGCAGGATTGCCCTGACTAGAAAATAGTTCATTGGTTCATAGCCAGTGGTCGGTATCGCAGTTCATCCGCCATTCACGCAAATGTTCTACACTGTTGAGCAATTGCTCAATTTGGTCCTTCCAGCTTTGCAAGTTACCCGTGTCATTTTCAACGGGTTTTCGGTCACACCCACTCTCGAGTCAATCAAAGCATTTGATCTAGTATTTATTTGACAAGGTTCTCAGTCATTAATAAATTTTTGGCTTTATTTTTGCCATTTGAACCTAAAGCGAGCTCATGGTGTAATTTACAGTTCATACATTCCGACCACTGGATCAGACACAAAGCCACTATAACTGGATGCCAAAATAATCTGTCAACAATCGCCGATAAATGAGTAATTCGTTTGTTCAGTGACCCAATAATATCAAATGTAAGATGCCCTGCGAGAGTAGGGAAAACGGTCCTACTATAAATATCTCGGTCTTTCCTCACTAACGCAAAAATAAATTTCAATTTAATTTTAAGTCGCTGTAATAGCTAACTTATTATCATGTGCCCACTGTCGTCATAGAAACAAGTTTATAATTATGAAAATAATACCAATGGGCAAATATTCCCTATCCCAATATCAACGCTGACCATTTCGAACTGAAAATTTTCACGTCACGAGTCGCATAACCCACAGAAATACAAATATTAATATAAAAAAAGCTGTCATTAGACTCAATCAAAAAATGGCCGATGGAATAAAAAAAAGACAACGGCGTTTGGCACAAAGTTGGTTTCGAAAAACGCTGATCGAAATATTGGATTTGGTTTGCAGATAATCCGTTGTATAATATTAGCACTTTTTTCTAACATGAGATGTCGGGTTAGGCGACTTGCTGCGTAACAAGAGTCAGAATGCGATGTCTATTTTTTTTAAATAGATACTAAGAGCAGCCAGTATGAATCAATTACTCGAACCGGGTGTCAAAATTCGATAATCATTGCGGGGGAAAAAGCTTGACTTCGTTCCCAAGAAACACCAAAAATTTGTTTTTAAAAATGCCTCGGAAACGTTGAAGAGAGAGGACGAGATATGGGATGAAAATAAAACTCTACAAAAACAAACAAGAAACACAGAAAACCGGGCATTCGGTCATCAGTGGCCAATTTTGGGACCTCTGTGTGTGCGCGCGCGCATTGTGTATTTTATACGTACGATGAATACATTTTTTTTATGTTGCTCTATAGGCCCTACACGGGTAGACACGCCCGCGTATGGCCTATTCGTTGCAGCCAAGTGGAGCTGCCCCCACACACACTTACCAGCGATTAGGCAAGCGATCGACGGGGATCTAGTCCTTCTTCTTGTTGGACAGTTCGCTCTTGCCGTTCTTGACGGCGTCGGTTTTGGCGGCACCGTCAGCGCCCTTGTTGCCGGCGATGGCGCGGCTCAGCGCGTCCCAGATGCCGCCCATGAAGATGGCGCAGAAGAGGTTCTCGAAGGGCGCGAATGGATCGTGGATACCCAACAGAATGGAGGACAGCTTGAAGTAGACGAAGAAGATGACAATGCCGAAGTAGACCAGCGAGTGCGGCGCCGAAATGAAGTCGGTCTTTTTGTCCAGGACGAAGATTGCCGACGCCACCAGGCAGGCCTTCGTTGGGCTGAATAAATAAAAAATAACATGACGCGAATATTTTCCAGGCGAAACGTGTTCTTGTAAATTTGTAGACAAAAAAATTACCAAAGAATAATAACAATAAGGAAATGGAAAACAAACAATACTCCAGTTGTGATAAACACTTCAGTAAAAAAAATACAAGCAATGTTTCGAAAGGGATTTCACCATGAGCAAAAATTTGTCGGTGTGAATAATGAATTATCATTTTATTTAGTTACATTAATATATTTCTCGTCATGAAAAATAGAGAATGAAAGAGTTGAAGCTAATAACAATTCTTTTTAGTGTACAGGCAATAACAAAGGAATGTTAGAGCAATGACTCTGAATATGATAAACATTTTGTTGTAAAGAGCTCGGAGAAACGCGTGCGAAGTTTTCACTGAAATTTGTCACGAAATACTCACAAGCTTGGCTGCATGAACTCGATGGCCGCTGGATTCCACGTTCCCCGGAACAACTTTTCAATAACCTTGATTAATGCACCTCCGTTACCTGAAATGGATAATGAAATGACGTCGTAAAAATACTATTAACAACCGAAAAGTGAGAAAATGTCATTAATACGTTTTTAAAGCATAAAATGAAAGCAAAATTCGCGTGTGTAAACGAACCTTTGACGGTACCAATTATGACCATGACAAGGTATGCGTTGGGGTAAACTTTGGCAGCGTGTGCTACACCGTCGTGAACTTTCTTGCATCGCATCACTTCCTTCAGTGTCGACAGAGCTATCTTGATGGGTAGAAACTTGCAAATTTTGTAAACAACGTCGAATGGCGAATAAAAAATGAGGTACCTGCCAAGGCAAAATAATGATTGTACTTCAAAAACATCAACCACCACTGCTAATTGCTTTCGATTGAGAAACTGGGTTACATATTATAATATAGGTACTGACAGAAAGCATAAACTGAATCAATAAATGTGCTTACTAAAATATTAACAGATTAAATGCTAGATATTTACCAAACTATTGTTGCTAAAATGATTTGATTGTGAGTCTTGAAGTTGGCTAAAATCGGTTCACCCAGAAGAAAGCTCGCTAATATCGCACCAGCAAATACTGAAAACATCGATGACAGCCAACATGAAAACGGGTGCTTTCTAGAGAAGAGGTGCGCTCCTGCAAAAAAGAAAACAAGTTTTTACTTTATTTGAATCTCTAAAATTCGTTACAATTTTCCTAAATGAACTAAAGTTTGATAAATATTTTAGACCACAAACTCGATGCAAATGCGTGCAAATTGTACTGCTGATTCTGTTTTATTAAGAGTTGAAATTATTAATTTTATTTGTTATTTCAGATTAGGATCGTAAATTTGTAATCACTCGCAAATATGTGAAATGGAAATAGCTGCTATTGTGACTAGAACAGCGCTGGGCACCTGGAAGCTGCGAACTCAAAAGTATCGAGTGTCGTTGCTATGGAATATTGCTTAGTGCCTAAGCACCGAAAGGGGTACAGAAACTCCTGTTATGATACACACTACAAATAATTTTTTTAAAATATATATAGCTCTGTCCTCTGCTTTCCATTTGTCCTGGATTTACTCGCATGAAATCATTTGAGACCTCCTGTCTAATTTGACTAGACTGTACTAGACATAATGTTATTGATATTTCGTGAGAATAAAAATAAACTCGGAAATCCCATACAATAAAAAATACGAGTAGCTGGCAGATGTTATATTATTTAAATAGACCAGCTGCTTTGTGTACACGCATTGAATCTTTCCTGTTTAGGAAGCGAATTCGAGCAATCTTGTCTTTCTAGTCTGTAAAAATGTCATCCAACCCTCTTTATTTATGAAAATTCTAAAAACGTCATCTTAATCGTTCTTTAGATGTAGATCATCAACCCAATTTATACTCAAGTGACCCATTTTACTATCTGGTTTCTTAATATGGACACGGAAAACGCATTTTGCGATTTTCGGTGATGGTTTATTGAAGCCAAAATAGGGTCAAGCCGGAATTCCGGTTAGACTGGAATATTAATGTGCCAGCCCCAGCCAGGAAAACCGGCGCATTAGCCGCGGTCATTGGAGCGTACGTGCCCCGAGCATTCTTCAGGTCGGGCCGGAGCCGACTGGAGGACAAGGAATGTCCAATGTTGACAAACACGCATATCTGAACACTTTCTTTCCTCCTCTCCGGGTGGACCCCTTCATGCACAGGGCCACCGTAGACCCCAGAACTACAAAAATAAATCGGAACTTCCCCCGAGCAGACAATGTTCGCGGGGCGAGCTCTCTGATGTAGGCAGTGTTCCTAAATTAGTATCCGCGCACTGGCACACACATAGTTTCGCGGTAAGCTCGATCTCCCTCTCTCTCTCTCGATCTCTACGTCTCTCTCGTTCCCTCTTTCTCTTCAGTGCTCGCTGCTATATCAGTCTTGTGTCGGATAAAGGGATCAGGGTCGGGTGCCAAATTCGTCACGGGGGCCCCCCTCTAAAGACTTTGTTCAGGGCCTCGAAAAGATCACAGGTCATCCAGTGTTTCTACTGTACACGCGTGATTAACACATTGGACTAACGAAACTCTAAATTAATCTTTCCAAAAACAACAAGCGACAATAAATCTTGTTCTCTCACTTCAGTGATTTAAGTAAATACCAAAATAGGGAATGAAAACTTGCCTCTCACTTCAGTGAAATACCAAAATAGGATACCAAACTATGGATAAAATATCTTCGAAGCGTCAACTTTCTCTCGAGAGATCAACCATTCTGGCAAAACCTCAATGGATGGACGCGCAAGAACATATGTTCATAGTCAAATTATCCACTCATGATCTTTTAGCTTCATCTCCAATCCGAAGCAAAAAAATGTGTCGTGGTTTTCAGGGCACTCATTCGCAAGCGGGCCCCCGGCAACTCCGTCGGGGGCAAAAGATATGGGCCGATGCCAAAGGTAAAAAAAATCGACATAGCTTCAAAAAAAAAAAAAAAACATCCCCCCCCTAATAATTTGGCTGCATGCACCGTTTCTGGGGTCAATATAGGAAAGTAAACTGAAACGCACCCAACGGGCGTTATCACCAACAATAATGTTTTTCTTATTACGAAAAGGCTTATGCAAAACTCCGCCAGATGCGCCACCGGCAAATAAATGGGGGTGTACGTAGCCCCTCGAATGTTCTTACCAGCTCCCAAATCTTCTCGCACGTAGAGGCAGGTAACTATGCAGTGGGCGATCTCGAAGTACGGATACATTTTCAGTTTCGTCACTTGATTAGCAAGGTCCAGGAAGGCTTCGGGATCCATTGTTGATGGATTATTTAGACGAACAACACAATAAAACTTGATATAAAAAGCGGAGCGGGAGAGTCACTCGCGCGCGCGCACACACACACAATTGACAAAAAAGATGAAAAGCGGAACCGGAAACTGCCTGATGGCGACTGCGCATGCGCTATGGATGCTGCGTTTCTACGCAAGAAATGGATGGGTAGAAAGACACAAACATCTGGCTTTGCAACGAGCACGTCTTTAGAACCGGTTCAGGTTTCTTTTCCTCAACGAAAACAAGATACCTCGAAATGCAGGCAATAAAATGGAAGAAAAGTGCGTTTTTTTAAAAATTCCTCATCGAAGTGGGAGAGTAAGTAATAACAACACCGAGGTGTCCAAACTCCAAGAACTTTTGGTTGCCAAATTCACGGCGCTTTATTTTAACGATCTATCTTCAAACAGAAAAAATTACCATTAAAAAAATGACAATTACTGTGAATCCTTACGCACTTATATTTTAAGCGAAAATACTCAATATATTGCTGCATTGATTGTTTCGAAAATTTAGTAAAGCTAAACAAACTCGTCTCGAGATAAAATTCTGCACAATCTGGATAATCTGTACAACTAAGAGCATTGATTATTTTCATTTTTTATTATTATCAAAACACAAGGTGAATTATTATTTACACTTGACACAACTTGAAATCCGTGATCCAAAATAAAATTTGAAATGTAGAAAATCGGGCAATCGATTGGATTCTAATACGAGTATTAGCATCAATCGCGCGATTCAGCACAGTGTGGTAAGATACGGGTCATCAATTCTTCTGAACGCGGCAAAATATTTTTCGCCATTATTTCTGGTGACCTTTTTTCCTTCTTCTGTTCCTTCGTGAATCTTCTCCACGACAACATCAGATTTCTTTGTGGCACAATATGAATTAAAAAAAATAATAATAAAAATTACGTTGGGAAGCCAAAATATAATTTTAAATGTAAATGACAGAATGTGTTTTTTTTAACTTGCCAATTGTTCATCCTCAATTCGTTCAAAGAGAGGGTGATCTTGGAAATGCTTCACCATCCACTCATGTAGGTCCAGAACATCGGTAATCGTGTAAACAATACCCTGAAGAAAAATAAAATAAGGTTGAAAACAAAAATTACAGTAGGGTAACTGATCAATTTCATACGTCTAAAATCAATTGTGCAGACAAAACAAATGACTGAAATATGATAATTTAGTTCGATATAAATATGCATATAAAACTTATGGTTCATCCACTCTATACAATATCAATTTCAATAAACAATAGCATAAATGAAATTTGGAAGTAAATTTCGAGGACCTTGATTTAGAAACAAATATTCGATGGCGCTAAACGTGAAGATAAAAAATGAACTGTTAGTTTAAATATTAAGTTAAACTGGAACTTACGCCAGATCTT
This sequence comes from Mycogona germanica, assembly GCA_034698785.1. Taxonomy (NCBI): domain Eukaryota; kingdom Metazoa; phylum Arthropoda; class Diplopoda; order Chordeumatida; family Chordeumatidae; genus Mycogona; species Mycogona germanica. Next base: position 30,257 of record JAQGBY010000285.1, on the reverse strand, counting down.
AAAACGAAGGCATATTCAGCAAGCAATTCTGGGTTAATGATGCGCCACTTGTGCTTAGCTTTCTTGAAGTGCGGATCGGGAAACAAGAAGAACATCTTGGACAGCTAAAGAAAATTAGAAATATTCGCACATTGTAAGAATTATCGGAAAATGTCAAAAACATTATTACGGAAACATAGTTTTGGACTTGCCAACCAAAGGAAAGTCAAATCGGTTGCACTTACTTGTCCCTTGTAGAAGAAGTTGGGCAAATACTTCATGGCATTGGTGCGAATGCAGGCAATGTTCGTGTATTGGTTAGGATTTTGCAGCCGCAGGGCCTTTATGCGGTCGATGACATAGTCCGATACCTTGACGCGAATTTCGAGACCGAGCATAAGAGTGTCCGGGTATATTGTGGATAACTCCACTAGAAAAATAAAAGTAATGTAACACAGCATTTAAAACATGTGCACGATTGGGCGACTGAAATGAGTTTGTATGCCTGAAAAATCGTATCATATTAGACTTTTCGAAAACATGAACTGAAACAAATTCGAGAAAAACTATTTGATTGATGAATTAATGTACCTAAAAGTCCTCCATAGCCACACCCAACGTCCAAAAATTCGACCTGTGGTTTCTGCGAGGAGGTGGAAATCTCGTCTCCAGTTTTGGTCAAGCTCTTCGTGGCTTCAGGATAATGACTCGACCAATCTATTTCGCTCGGGTGTTTCGGGCTGACATTTTTCGAAAATGGAAAAAGTGGACATGGTTAAGAAATATCTACATAATATTTAAATGTGCATGCACGATACTGGAAAAGATAGAGGCTCATGCGGCGCTCGTTGGAATCTTTGCAACACAACCATCACACATGCTGCAAGGTATTGTGGGTCTAAAACTCTGTAAACGATTGTGAACAAAATGTGCATGTGGCTCCTATAAGCAACTGGGACAATGTTCTTCGAGCATGGATAAGGTGAACCACAACCAACAAACTGAGCCAGAGATTGTCTCAAATTTGTCACTTCTAGAAGCGCGAGCTCGCATGATAATGTTGATACACGATATTCAGAGTAAGATTACATCTGGTTGCGTCTACATAATGAAATAAGGCCATAGTCAAAATAGTTTGAGTTTGCGAATGAAAACTACCGCTCCACGGATGCATCTAAATCAAACTAGCAAAGCCTGTCTGTGTATACGCAGATTTGAGAAAATCTTTTTCCATAAAAATACCACTTTCCAAAACAACTTACTAGTCAAAACAATGATCAGCAACAGGATTGGAATGAGCTCTTTGTCGATAATATCGCTTCTTCGGTAGCGACATGATTTTTATGAACAAATCTACTAAAATATTAGCCCACACGTTTCTAGGCTTATTTATTCGACAATCCGTCGTCTGCAATACGTCAGCGCCCTCTGAGTAAAAAGACATATCGTTTCCAAACTAGGCAAGTAAAATATAGAAAACCAACCGAAAGCAGCGCAAGCATATTCCTGATTATGGTGACATCATGCATATTTAGAACCAAAGATATATATTGGTTAGAGTGAAGGAATCTAATATGTGAAGGTGAAGTTATGGGTGCCATTTTAGCGCATTTTTCAAAACTGCGAAAAAACACCTGATCAATAATTACAAAAATGAAGTTAATTTAAGAAAGAAATAATGTTTCTAAAATGATTTATCATCCTTAATTTACCCGTTTTCAGAAGTTAAAAAACGATTAATGATTAAAAATAAGTAAAAAGGTTTCATCGTATATAAGTTTATTTAAAAAATGTATGTTGAGGTTGTTTTTACCACCTTTCTAGGCTCAGGTGCGGGTCACAGTTTACCTCCATTACGTAAGAAGACATGCGAAGGAATTTCTTTCGCCCAAAAAATTCCGAAGGTGTCGGCCGGAATCGAAACCGATATAATGAGCCGCGAAGCAAGCACGCTAACCAGTAGGCCACTTGACACCTCTTATATTAGTTTAATTTGTGGTTTAATAATTCAAAAACGGGAGTTTCAATATTCCCGAGTTCATTTTTTACAAATATAATGATGATCACTTTTATAATTCTAGCAAGCAACGACGGAAGCCAATCATCCAATAAAATGGTATTTTATTGCTAATTTTTTTTATAGTTTGACATATTGTATACAGTATATATAATGTATAAGGTATAAGTATCTTCTTTGATGATAATGTATATTTGATCCACGTGAAAATGTTTTCAGTGAGACGGTCTTTATCTTTTTTTTTTGGTCTTTGGCCTGTACAATTTGACCCGTGAAAATATCAATTACAAGTTGCTTCGATGGCGGACGGTTCGGGCATTCAGCAAACAGCTGATAACATTTTGGAACACGCTGTATATCGATGCATGCAACCTAAAAGGGAAAAACAGACAAAATTACACAAATTAAACAAATATGATCAATAAAAACGCCACAAAAATATTATCAAAAGTAAATATTTGTGAAGAAACATGCTGCTCCACATGTCTGGACCTTAGATCTCAGGAGGCGATTCATTTTTTAAAAATATTAAATATAGTCGCCTTCATTAGTGAACAATGGGATTATTGTCCAAAAAATTATAACATTAATTAATTGATGCAGCATCACCTAATCAATAATGCTATTAACAGAGGCAATCCAATTTAATTAGTAAGGGCTTCAGGGATCTTTTCTTTGTCGAAAAACTTTGTTTCACCAGCAGCTCTCTCATTTCTTTGTGGAATGACTATATAGATGCGATGGAATATAATTAGATTTGACGATGCGGTATCGCCCCATTATGTCATCCCGCGAGAATCAAAGAAGCGAATCCCTAAAAGCTTCCAGATCAAAAGGTACCCAAAAATTGCACTCCCGCTTTCACGTAAAATCAATATTTCATTTAATAGAAATCGTTTTAAAAATCCGTATGCTTCAGAAACGCACCCATACAGGGCAAGTACACTCGACGCCAATTATATCACTGACGCTTTTATCTAGGTGGCGAACTCTGGTGGTCAATCTATGAGGTACTATACATGAGCGATTAGCATTTTCAACGAGAAAGTTTCATGCTTTTTAAAAATCAAAATAAGAATATCTCGTAAAAAGAACGTCGTAGCTTCAATCATCAAAGCTCGCTTGAGTAGAGTGCGTTTAGACATTGAACGGAATCGACTCGTCCGTGCTTCGACAATAAATAAATAGGCGCTCTCGAATGACAATTTGACCGTCTCAGTTATGCTCAATAATTTTAATTGTGCTTGAGGGAGGGCACGTTCAACTTTTAACAAGGTCGGGCCACGCAATCTGTTTTGCTCGCGATGGACACGATCTAGCAAAGAGCCATTTACCCCAATCTCAAGCACAATTGAAATTGCCGTTTAACTAGGCAAAATGGAAGTTGTTAAAAGAGTGTACCGATCATATGCCTGCCGTTAAATGTTGGGCAAACATTTTGCAGGTGGGTACGGTGACACAGGAACTGAAATTGAGCGCAAATGTCAAGAAGAATTTTCCTTCGTAGTTCGTTGCGCCTGTTTACAGCCACAAGGGGTATCCCATAATCTCGTTAGGTCCAATTGGATTTACGCAGAGTGGGAGAACCATTTCGGTGAGATGCTTTCAGGTGAGGCGGCACGACCCTTCAATCTCTCCTAATATATTTTGTCCTGCACTTCAACCAGTGTAACTCGATATCGAACCAAAGTGCGCCTATGGTCTACCGCCTTACGTCCTTCAACGTGCGCGTAGGCCTGTAATGGTTCGGAATTAGCGCCGACTGGATGGCAGGGGTAGCGAGGTTATCCCTACTAGTTTCCCTTTAGGACGAGCTATTTGGAAATGTGCGTGAGGCTGTGGTTATTCAGTGATATATATATATATATTTGCAGATATCGGTGAAAAATTGTCCTCAATTTTCCTAATCGAATTCAAATTTAGGATATTGTTTCCGAATTGGATTGGAATAGGGTAATAATACAAACAAACAAAACACAAAAAATTAAAACATTATCGCGAAATATTAAAATAAATGACGAAACATTTTTTTCCTAAAACTGAGTTAATTTCTAATAACTACGACAACCAACATAAATTAATATAAATACAGCAGCAGTTGAAACATTTCCCCCCACAAATAATTGCAACTTAAAACAATAGATGTGTGTTAAAATTACGCTATCACTTATTTTGTTTAGCTCTTCTGATGCTCTCTGCAAATAAATCTCATCGTAGTGCACAATTTATTATTATTTTTTGCCATGCTGTCCCGTCTACAGCTGCCCCCGAAGATTGGCTCACATTAGCGCACCAAAGCCTCACGAACACCGAAGCAATGCGGCGAAGCCAACAAATGGATTCATTCGAAAGAAGGCTGGCAGCGGGTGTTCAAACGGCATTACACAACCTTCCAGAACTTCCATTAAGATGTATACTTTCAATAGAAACAAAAAATCAAGAAAAATGTGCGGAAAAAACGCTTCAATTTTTTTGAACGGTGAACCAAAACATTTCCCACGAAAAATTGATTTTTCATCCATCTCTCTGATTCGATGACAGAAAAAAACGTTGAAAGTGCAAATGGACAAAAATGTACATGGCGCGGAATCTTCTATTGCCAAAAAAAATACATATCAAGTGCCGCATTCTGAAAGGTGTCAAAGAGTTATCCGGAATAGCTCCATGAATACTGTCACGGCAGCGCTAAGCCGTTTATCTCGCCAAGAACGTCCATCCCAAAAAAAAAAAAAAAGTGGCGGGTCATAAAAGGATAATCGGATCTCAACTTGCCTGTTTGGTAAATTGAATAGGACGTGGCTGCCGATGACGTCAGCGCAAGTAGGTCAGTAGTTGGTGACTTCGATCTTGGGACAGCTGACTTTCTCCCGCAGCGGACTGTGCAGAAACTCCTCCTCGATCTTGAGCGGAACGACCAGCGGAAGTTTGGCCGCGTCGGCAATTAGGGTGCGCCGCATGTTCTGCATGATGCCGCTGCGCTCCGAATCGCCACGCCCGCTCCCCAGTCGCTTCAACAGGCTGGGTGGGGGCAGCGGAGGCGGAATCGGAAACGGGATTGGGACTGGAATCAGAAGCTCGTAGGTGTCCTTGCCGGCCGACACTGGCAAGCTGCAAACACGCCGGAAATCGGTCATGCAGGACAACCACAAAAAAGAAGAATTTGAGAAACAATTCAGAAGATAATTTCCTGAAAATCGATATTAGCGATACAGGTAATAGAACCAGGTGGAATAAAATTGATACCTAGGCATTCACTTATCTCGTACCTTGGTCGTTGGGTCTGCAGTTTCTCCTTGGCCGTGTAGGACCAAGTGCTTGTTCGGATTCGTCCGGGTGAACCCACCTTCATTCTCGCCCACTCCTGGATAGAGTGGGTCAGCGATGGCACTCGGCCAAGGAGTAAGACGATAGCGCCATCTAGGTTCTGGCGAAGGTCAGAAGCGAGAGAGAGAGACATATCGAGTCGGAACGTGTCGACATCTCAAAGTGCCACCAAGGGAGTATCGCTATAGCAAAGTTCGACTGAAAGAGCAATAAGCGCGACATACATCGAAATGGCTACATTGAATAGCTTTTATGACAAATGCTAGGGAGACTTCGCCTTTTATTAGAATTCAATCGAGTTGAAGGAAGAGGGAAACGCACGAAATTGCAGTTCTTTCGATGGCATTTGGAACAGAAAGAAACAACAACACAAAACGGTATACTTCTATATTTTTATGTGCATATACAATGTATGTACTATGAGGAGGACTATAAATAAAATATGAAAAATATCGGTAGAGTTCAGTAATCCATTTACTGTATGACAAAGAAACATTTCTCACAGGATACAAGAATTATCGGGGCATTGTTTTTCCTTAGATATCTGAAATGATATTTTACAAATTAAATCTAAAGCATTATCGCAATAAAATATTCTATTCTCATTCGACTATACTTGATACATTTTCGAATCATTTTTTTCTTCTTCGCAGGCGTTCATATTTCGCGCCAATTACCAGATAAATAGCAACTGTCGCAGTTGTCCCAAATGTACTGCATACCTGGATGGTGGCCGCCAGCTCCTTTTGTGTCGTTTGACTGACGTTCTGTCCGTTCACTTCCAGTATCCTGTCACCCTGAAGGACACGTCCCTGACGCGCCGCGATGCTGCCGGGACGCTGAGACAACCAATTACACGATTTAGTTACCATTGTCAGACAGCCACCTCCGCATGCGACCCGACAAAACGCGAACCACGAGCCAAAGAAGAAAAAAAATATTGACATTCGTTCACTTACCACCCATGTCACGAAAACGCCTCGTCCATTCTTGCTTCAATCATGAGAAATACAGGATAGGACACCCATTAGAATAGGAAACATCAAAATAGGTGCGTTCAAGTAACCCAACCACAATATTCGACATAACATGAATTTGATACAAGGAAAAACAACATTCTCCACCCATCCCATTGCAAGAGCAAAGCGATGGTGGCGCCAATCTTGCTGCTTTACAATAAGTTGTGGACTGAACTTACTCTCCTTCCATTATGCTGAGACCCAGTCTGTCCGTCACGGCTGACTTTCTCAATTCAACAGTGACGTATTTCGTGGGATCTGAAAAATAGCAATTTTACGGCTGTTCAGTATTATCACTGGGTTCGAATTGACTTCATCCATGATTAGAAAATGTAAATTTTAATCAATTTGTACTGGAAAAAGCATGCTCTGAAAAAATGGAGCAGAAATGCTAGAGGTGACATCATCGCTTCATGGTACCGAGGACCAGGATTTCTGCTGGCGTTTCTTGATCAAGACTGTAGGTTTACAGTCATCGGAAGGAGAACAAACGTTAGCATCGCGATTATATGCTTGGTGATGATGATGATCGCGCATCAATTAGCGAGACGAGTTCCACGCAAACGACAGGAAAATGACTTCCACTAACGTACTTTGTCGTTTGGCGACAGGCAGGCCTACCACAATTAAGCGCCGCCGTCGCCGTTAGTGTGTGCCAGTGGTGGATAAACACTGGTGAGCGCACAAATATAACTAAAAGAAATCAATCCTACCAATTTTTTTAAATTAACAAAATCACGGAAATGGTGAACCATTTCCGATTAATATCATCCAGACGTCCTAACAAATCATTCTCATTTTTAAAAAATCCACTTTTCCACTCACCACGTAATTCAAGACTGAGGAAAAAATATATACCTCAAAACTTAATGGACATACTTGATTGAAAAATAATTAATTATAATATCTAAAACTGAGCAATTATAACGAATGTTTTTGTAAATGCACTGTTTTTAATGGTTTCCTGAAGTATCACCATAAATAGTTTTTAGAATACCGGTATAAACTTTGTATTTAATCTTCTAAACTGATTATTTTAAATAACAATCTTGAATTTTAATTTCAATAGAACTTCTTGCAGTCTATCCATAACTAGATATAAATATCTTTTTTTTATTCAACGCCATTGTTTTAGAAAATAACATGAAAAGAACAGGGCATCTGTTCAAGGGACGGTTGCGCGAAAGCTTATAGGCCCTCACGTTGTAATAAATATAAAAGGGCCCAACATGCAGTATGGTTTCAAAAATAATGTTTGACTCAGAAGTCGAAACCGAATCACACGGCTCGCAAACAACAGCATCAGAATCTGAAAATCACATATAACCGGTACATATGCTACATTATATAGAACACTAGTCGCTATATAATAGGACAATAATAACAATGGCCGATTATCAAGTGGAATAGACGTGTATATCCAAAAAACGAATAAAACCAAAAAATACAATATGAAAAACTAATTAACAGTTTTTGTGATTGTCAAATCAGCAAAATGATTGCAACACAGAGATAAGAATAATTCGGGAATCCAATGAAGCAAGGAGACCAAGTCTAATCATCACTGGCCCCGAATGAAAAGCGCGCAATTTATAGTGTTTGGTCGGGCGCTGTCTCGCATCACTCGACGTCGCCAAGGATATTTAGTGGCTAAATACGCGGTTCTGAAATTTCATAATTGCCTGGCAATGTTTGGAGAGGAAGCGAGCGAGGGAGCGACCGAAAATAGAATAAACCGAGCCAACCTTGTTGACAAATCGGAAGCAAGCCAGTCATCAATCGATAGTGAATCGGGAGATGAAATCCACGCGACAACCGAAACTAAACTAATAGTGGAGTCTAAGCAGAATTTGCTTTCGATGTCATTTTGTTCGGAGAGCCACCAGGCTTACCTCAAAACTAACGAATAAGACCCCTGTACTCTGTCGACCTTACAGTTGTACATAAACATGTGTATTGGTTTAGCAAATTAATTGGTCGACACCACACGAGCGAGCCAACGTTAATACCAAGAAATGAGATGATGGTTCGAGACAAAGCGTTATATTGAATGACTTACGTACGCACGTACCATCGGGCGTGGTAAACATGAGCTGGGGATTCTCGCGCAGCACCACCAATCGGACGGGCGAAGTGGCTTCGCGAAGGAGCCGCAGCGCTTCGGCCGAAGTCAGTTCCCGCAGCGAGTGGTCATTTACCTAACCGTAAAGGTAGAGTGAAAACGATAAACTTATTTGAGTCGTATGCCGGCGAAAGTCAAAACAGCAGCAATCTAATAGCTCTTTTCCATTTAGGATTAAGATATACACGTACATCCTATCCTCCTATATTATAAAACAGAGATTTCGATTTTGGTGCTCGGAGATAATCTGCCGAACGGCTCAATGAAATCGCATAAAAATGAACATACACTTACATCATAATTCGCTAGCGACGGAGCTATGGTTCTCGATTTTCAATAAAACATAATTAAGCAAGCGCTACAACATTTTGGATAATCTCCCTTTCGCTTCAAACTTAAAAAATGGCGTCTCCACATCCTCGATTTCACGAGACAACCAAGTTACCACATAACAGTTACAACATACCGGAATAATATTTTCAATATAAAAATAAAATAAAATAACAATATTAAAAAACATAAAATAATCAAATAGATATTTTAAAAATGATTCTCACATCGATTTCGAAATTTCACTCTGACAACAATCAGATTTTGAATCATATGAATCATAAAATAGAAATCATTTTAGCCATTACAGAAATTATTTCTAATTAAATAGAAAACCAAATTCGAAATAATTTATTTTTACCAATAATAAAAAACATTATTTCTTACCGAAACATGACTTCATAAATCATAACATTGCATTAGTAAACATTGTTATAATATGTTTTTATTCATTTAATTAGATTTCTAAGACAGCATGTGTCATATTTCTTTTATTTCCAGCGTACTAAGAGTGTACCATTATTTTCAACAAAATAAATGATGTTTTCCTGACATATGCCGACTGAAATCCAATACTGCTAATTGCATTATGCAATGCATTTTTGGGGACCGCCTCATTTATTTATATTGTTATGACAACACATGGAATGTCGATATTTGAACAGCACACGTAGACGGTTATTTCGTGAACATTTCCAATCCCAAGTTCTCATCAGGTATCCGGCAGATGTATTATTACGGACACGAGAATAGAAGCTCATTTTGTTTTCCAAGTCTACGACAAGTTTAATGAAAACTTACTGCTAGCAGAATATCTCCTTTTTTCAGGCGGCCGTCTCTGTAAACGGCGCCGTCGGAATGCACATTCGAAACGCACACTGTCTCCTGTAACACCAAGAATAATAAATTAGAACAAGAAACTAAAAATAGCGAGACCACCAACAGGAGTTTTAAAAAAACCCTCTCCGTGCCCTTAATTAAATTATCGTTGTACTCTGTAATTTACTTTTTTTTAAATAACATTCTCCAGGGAACTTGCATAAAATGCTGGCGTAGGACGATTAAGTAGTTGTGCTAGTATTTCAATTTCGTTAGTTAAGAAATTAACCCATAAATTTCGGTGTTGCTGCATCCACTAAATTAATTTTTTGCGCCCAACAAGCATTGTTCAGAAACAAAACACTGTACATGTAGCTCCCCCATTCGGTTTAAATTTTCAGTTTCATCTTTTGGTCGTGCGCATTAGCACCGTCGCTTTCGAACACAACTGACGAGATAGAAGTGGGATTCCACCGAAAACGTTTTTGTGGCCCAGTAAGTAGACGATCTAAATCGTAAATTCATCAAATTATTTTCGGTGATTAGGACGGAGTGTACTGTGGTCGCTCATCGAGATTCTTACAGATATCCCTTTCATCGTTTTACTACTGTACCTTTCTAATCTTGCCGATAAACTATATAGCTTTGTGTTTTTATTTAGGTGGAATATTCACAAAAACTGTTGGTAGTATTTTTTTGTTTACTATTTACATAGTCAGTTGATCGATTTACCTCTGAGATATTTGTTAAGGAGGTCTACCAGCGTACGACTTCGCCCTAAAAAACCCCCATGAGGCGACTCATGAAAACAACTTCAAAAATCCAATCATTGAGTTTTTTTTAAATGTAGTTTTACTAGAGAGTGACCAAGCAGCCGAATCTGCGTTGACTTCCCGACTGCTCAAGTCTAAGACGCACACAGATCTTCGAATCGCGGGTCGGACCCAGTTTGGATGGCCACACACACACACACACACTGGACCGTGGGTCTCAGGTGGATACCGTGTAGCCATCACCTCATTTCATTAGCACCGTGTCATGCAGAGCAGACAATCGACCCGACCAGGGGAGGCGTTCGTATTTGCGTCAACTTGATTGAGGAGCGGGAGAGGAACTCAACTCTGTCCCCCCCCCCAGCCCACTCTCATCGAACACACGAGGAGCTGTCCATCGATTGTGCCCGGACAACGGGCCATATAGGAAATCGTGAAATCGATTTTCACCAACCTTTTACTCGTAGAATGGTAATGTCGCTGCTATTGACTCGTCATTAATCATTGTGTTTACCACTCTTGCATTGCTCACCCAATGAACAGTTCCTGTACTTTTAATGGATAAATTGCGCTCGATCTTTGCAAAAAAAAAGGGTGATACGTTTTCGGTTCTTTTTTGACACATAATATTTCAAGCCATAATACGGAACACATTTATTTGGGTAGCCAAAATTGGAATAACCATACTGTTGCATGCTAAACTAATATTAATCACATTTTCAGGGCTATTGTGTGCGTCTAAGAAATTGTTGTGGTTCATCTGAGCCCGACTAAATTTATTTTAAAAATAGTGTTTCTGAAAATAATGCAGCTACAAATGCGCACTTTTACATGCTTTTAGGTTCCTTGCTTAATTTATAATTTAAATTTTGAGTGCCAATGTGCGACAACCGACAAATCTAAACCAAGTATTGTTTGATGTAGCATTTGAAATTTAAAAAATTCTTCCGCCAGCTTGCGGTACTGCAACCGCAAGCAGGTCGATATATGGATTGTGAGAATTACTGAATTCCTGGAAATCGACTTAAAATAACGAGTAACTCGATGAAAAAGTTGGCTAAAATTGGTTGTGGTTAGGAACCACTAAATAAGCTTAGAGGTTGGTTGAAAATGACTTCGCGAAAGCCGCGACTAACTTCAACGGTTAAATTCGATCAAATCGCACCACATGGCGCAGGTGATTCAACGCAGAGGAACACTGTAGATTTTTTTCCGTGGACCATAGGGCACACAGACCCTCATACTGTCAGTGGTCGACAACTTAAACGGGTGCGCATAGCAACCCAAAAGTGTGACTCGACATAGCCCAGTCGGTGCAATAATAATTAGGCTAAAAGTAATGAGTGCCGCTCTGATGTTAGGCCATTTCCGTTCCAAATTAGGTTTTAGAGAAAATCCACCAGATCTTTATTTTTCTCCGAACGTGGAGTTTTTAAAAAATGACAGAAAAAGGATTAATAACATACCAAGTAGGTGTCGCTTCCTCCGACAACACTTATGCCCAATTCGTTTTTCTTATCTCGCCTTATCACAATTGTTGTCTCGACAAATTCTTCGATTTCAATCAGCGGCACTAAAATCGAAAAATGTAGCGAAAATCAATGGGCGGGTAACATTGAGAACAACTCATGGCAATTGCGAAATTCAATATTTTTCTCCAATAAATATTACTTCCAAATCAATATCTGTTTCTTTCAAATCAGTAGAATAGGACGTCCTTAATATATTACATCAATTAAAAGTTGTGCCTGTTTTATATCTTAATTTTGTCTAATATTCTTAAACCTTGTAAAACGGAATATATTAATGGTAGGTACCCTGTATAAGAACAAACAATATCAATATCAGTATACTCGAATGATACGCCTACTGCATTCAAGCATCAATAACATTCAATCCCAATCTGACGTATAAGAGGCGTCATAAATTATATAACAACCACCAGATCAATGTTCCGATATTGGAAACTTCTGACTGTTCATGGACCTACTTCAATCGACATATTATTCTATAACCGATGACCGCTCGTGTCGCGCACCTCGCGTAAAATACATGAAGTGTACATTTTCTGTAACAACAGGACGAGCGAGTTATTAGGTTGCCGGAAGCAGCTTGAATGTTTTTCCGACCTTCTAAGTCTAATGTAAACATCAGAAAGACAATTTGATCAGTTACCAAAACAAAAGACTATGCAGGTCTGGGAATGGAGGTTTCAGTCGGGGGTTGAGTTTGGCGTCTGGAACGTTTCGGCCGATCAAACTCGACTAAACTATTTCGGAACCGGTCTTCATGGCGGGCCATCATTTGGTCACGTTTTCCAATAAAATGGAAATCGGTATATCCCCCAATATCAACCAAGGCGAAAGAATGCCGTTTGGTATGAGCGGCTGCGCTGGAATTTAGAGCGATGACCGAATTCAATAATCGAAGATCCAATAATCCCTATCCATTCTGTATATAGATTACCCATAATGTGAGAATACACAGTACCAGTATACCTGAACCTGTACACGGCAGTATGCATCTTGCAAAACCACAAACAAGATTTGCCCAACAAATGTGTCTCTTTCGAACAAATTTATTAACTCTCATCCTTCGGAATTACTTATAATTTCTCATCCTAGTTAATTTTGCTTAATGTTCCATTAAGTCGGATTGCAGGATAATTCTGAGACGCGTAAAATTGGTCGGGACAGTATTTAAAATAAGGGGTGAACGAGATGGCCACGTAACAAATTGGAAAAATGCGATTAACGGTTTTCATTAAAATTATTATTATTAACTTTGTTTTGACTTGGTTCCGTGTTTGCTTTATCGAACGCTGGCCAAATATTGACTTGAGAAGAGTACATACCGTTTAACGAGACCGGCTGGAAACTTCCTGAGGCGCTAGAGGGTGTGGCCTCCGAAAACTGTTTCCGCAAGGTGGCCTTCTGTTTGACCGGCGAGCCAGGTGCAAAATTGGCCCTGCCCCCGAAGTTGGCGACCGACGAGGACGCCGAGGGGGAGGAGGGGGTCGGGGCTGGGGCGGCGGCCACCATGGTGACGTCACAGGCTGCTGCTGACGCTGATGATGACGATGACGATGATGATGCCCGTGCGCCGTCTTGTGGGGGGAGGACGCCGAGTTTGGCGGCTCCTTTCTCGCTGCCGACCGAGCTGGAGGTCGACGCACGTTCGCGACGCGGTTCGTCAGTCCCTCTGGCGACGGCAGCGCCACCACCTTCGCCGCGGTCGTCCTCGTCGTCCGTCAGAGGCCTGTCGATGGCCGCCGGCTTAAGTGCATCGTCCGTCGCCATGGAGACCATTTACAATTCATGCTCCTCCGGGCATTCGCCGAAGGCTTTCCACGTGAAGGGGAATGAAGTTTGGCCTATGTACAACCTCCACGAATACTCGTCTAGTACGGGAACGAAGAGTCCTGCAGGTATATCCTCGTGAGAACCGAGCACGAGTCGCGTCTCCTGGAAATAAGAACGCATATAATTATTTTTTAGATTTTCAGTTTACACAAGAAATTTAAAAGTCTGGCCCCAAATATAGGAGCTGTTGGTAGTAATACTGAGTGAAGAGGAGATTGTTGGACAAAATCTATAACGCCGCAACAAGGACGACAATAATCAGAATTGGTGGATTCGAGACAGCACTTGTAGATGTCTAAACAAGATGTGTGCCAAATTTTAATAGAATAAATTAAAGATTTGCCATTTTTTGATCAAATTGCTAGCGAACGTTTTTTTAGGTCACTCTGTATAAGATCACCCTGTTTAAGATCACCCTGTATAAGATGCCCGAACTTTCCAACTCGAATTTTTAAAAATAAGAGTAGCGACTACGAACATATTTTAGTTTGAAAATATCATTCGTTTCGAAAATATTTACTCATAGCAATGTCAATAAAGATAAAAGTGAAAAAAAGTATATTTCAATTTTGTACACGCCGAATAAAAAATCACAAGTCCCATGACATTTGTGCTATTTGAACAAAATGAGACCGAAGACGTTTTCTTTTCAAACGATTTCAGCGGAAAAAGTTTAATTGCATGCAGAGGCATGGCCTCAAGAGGATCGTTTCATGTCACTGCAGGATAAACACTAAACACTGTACAAGGCCTGCCTACCCTTGGAGATGACCAAGACAGGCGATTCGAAAAATGCTAATTCCGATGTTTCGCTTCGTCGACGACATCAAACCTCACGACACGAATGATTCGATCTTCGACTCGAGGCTGTCAAGCGTTAAACGTCGGAGGCATTTTCCACCACTTCAGTCTTTCTAAATTTCTGAGTCTGACACTCGTTCTGCAAAACAAACAGAAAACAAATTAAGTAATTTAATTTCTCTAACATCTGTGATCACGAGTATACAGAGAGTAATCATAAGGTTAAATCTGTCCGTTCTGGAGTTAACTTACGAACGGCTTGACGAAATTGAATGAAATTTGAGCTGCAGATAGTTCCTCAAATTTGTAGTCTAGCGACGAAATTTCGAATCTCGATTTTGCGTATTTCTAGCTCAATTAGTCATTTAAAGTTTCTTAAAAAATAACCCTTCGCCAGAAAATTTAAATACGGCGTCTCCACTTCTCCAAAATGACGATGTCGCTATCACGTGCTACCAATGCTGCCAGTCATATTTCCATATTTTCTATTCGTAAATCGTTTAACACCTGAGACAGCTACTCTGTATTTAACAATTTCGGAATAAAATGTTTTTGTGTTTTAAACAAATTATATATTTAAAATGTAAAGCCTTTGAGAAAACAATAAAATTAATTAAAAACCAATGTTTTACGGCATTGCAATGACACGTGACGGAACTGAGTTTTCACATATTTGAAAAACATTTCGCTGACATTGACGGGACTTTAGAGCGGAGCCGGGTAATTTCTCTAGTGAAATTAAAAATTTGAAAACGAAATCACAAATTTAAGAATTTAAACGTCCAATAATTAACACACATGATATAAGAATCGAGATTGAAAATAAAAGAGCGCGCAGGAATTTCTTTCACCGAGAAATTACAGGGGTCTAATCCTGGAAGTGAACCCCCAACCACGAGTTAGTTCTAACCATCATTTGTCCAGCCTTGTGCAAGCCAGGATTACATTTTGGTGACAGTTTGTGAGATCGAAAACCGAGTATCAAGCCAGGCATCGGTAGACCGATAATCGTGATGAAAAATTATTGGCGTGTGCCCCTCAGGTTTCTCTATACACAACAAAACGCTCTTACAACGTGAATAGGTGACGTCTAGTGCGTTCATCTCAGTTCCAGATGATTAATGGCGTCGGTCGGGTGACGACGAAATAAACGACCCATCAGCGCACCACTGTATTTACCAGCACCATAGGAGCCACAGGATGCGATTACTGAGTTTTCAGAGGACAAAGAAGCGAAACTCGGATTTGTCTCCTCTTATGTTAAGCAAACACGAACACTACGCTGTTGGTCTAACGGTCAGATGGGCTGTGCAGTCCATGTGGAGTCAATTACTTCTATCGAGCCGTCCTACAATTGACCAAACCGTGGTGCACAAAAGTGGATAACATGGTACTCTTTGTTGAGAGCAAACCGGGTGTGCAACTTTCCACACATTTGTACATGCGTAATTTCCCCTCCAATTCTCCTCGTCTCCGGTAAACGCTGGCGAAACCGTGTTATTTATCAGTAGACTATATACTATATTTTTCTCACTTTCCATCCAATTTCACTTCGAGCGTATAGACGGCCCCGGAGCAAAAGCGCGTGTAGACGGGTGGAACGGGCACAATGACATTGTCGTCGACTTTGCCATGTGGTGGAAGCATATTATTTTCTTTTCAGCTCGAGTCGTCCGTCTAACGCACAGAACTCATCATTTAGAACGAACGTGTGTGTTCATTAAGCTAGCTAGTGCGCGAAATTACGACAAAGATGCGATTACTGGGGACATAATTGAAGCAGAAAGAAAGAATGAATATGGTAAAAATGAATTAATAAATAAGCACAATAAACTCCTCGGTTCTTATTTAAAAAGGACTCCTCCATATACAGGATAAGTTCGAGCAGTTCAGTCACCTTTGACGCTTTCCAGAAAATAAGGCTAACCATGTTCCACAAATACAGCCAAAACTCATCCGAATGAATATTTTGACAATTTGCTAGAGTCCATTTTTACAATTACAATATATATCCACAAACAGCCCCGGATGGGGCCTATGGTGGGAGTCGAACGACCACTTAAGGACAAAACGGTGGTTGTCCTATCCTAAAAGGCTTTTGACTTGAACTCGTTAAGGCTGTTAAGTCGTTAAGATAGTCGACACTCTCTGGGGAAATAGGACTTGAAAGTACGAGTCGCAACGACAATGCAGCTCCTGAACCATTTTAGTATGTCCCGTTCTTCTACACCTAGGCGTGCTTCGGTACTATTTTATTCTACACCTAGTAGGAGCCTGTCTCACAACTTCCCCAATTTTGACATTATAAATCCCCCTTCAGAATACGAGCCAGAAGCCCAATGTTTGTCGCTTTTCTACGATCCTCTAACGTTCCAATCCAAATATTGACAACATGTCCGTCACACTATCCACTCGACCAAATTTACCGCTATAAAATGTAGCAACCCTTCTTTGGACCATCTCAATTTCACCTATAAGCCCCAAATGGTGAGAATCCCAAACGGAAGGTCAAGCAAAGGTCAAACATGAACTCATGATTTTCATATTCTTCCACCACCCTCAAGATTTTCAACTAGTACTTCTCGCAAGTAATATTAAGGTTTAAATCATTTTAATTGAAAGAATACTCTCACGGACATCACAGGATGAAAGTCGAACTGAGCGGAGAACTCTCAATAAATATATATTATAGTTGCAAAAAAGAAATCAGATACACACAGTTTCCGAGATTCGAGCATCGGATTTTTGAGTCGACACAGCTATGACTACTTAATATATTCATCAGAAATATCAATTCGTGTTCAACGTCGTGAACACATGTCACTAGTCAACTTTAGCAACCTAATTTAAATTTCGCTGCGCACCTTTCGAATTTTAAAGAGTCCTTGCTTGCTCTCTCACAAATCAGTGCACCGATATATTGCCGCAGACGTTGCTCTTGTGTCGATCGTCGCGATCAAAAATCTTTTTCCTCACGCACGCATGACTTGCTCCGGGTTGTTGTCGCCGTCGGAGACATGCCCAAATATACTGCTTACGAATACGCCTACTTGGGAATAGTTGTTAGATGGATTATGGAGCAATTCAAACACGCAGCACGCACATCTGTATAAGATAAGACCGCAAGACTTTCTCTCTCTCTCTCTCTGTCGTCTGTTGACGCGCATCATTCGACGAACCGTTAAACGCTCCCCGATAACGACCGACCGTCCCCGGCCTAGCGGCGCAACTAACGACACCCTGTGATACCGACCGGTCTGTCACATCAAAACCGATAGGGGGGAAAATTTCCACATCGGCGCTCTGCTGTTGCTCACAGCCCCCTTATCCGTCAGGACGGATGACGGGGATGCGCGAGCATGTTACGCCCTCATCCATTTCACATTTCCACAAACATCAGACCCTCTGTCTCACATTGTTGACATCGAAATTTCAAAATAGAAGCGGTCTGGACAGCGAAATCTCACGCTCATTGTCAAATTTGGTGGCCCTTCAGATAACGAATGTTAAAATAATCAAGTAACATCTGGTTGAGCGGGTCCCAACTTTGATTTTGCAGCAAAAATGTAAGAAGAATAAGCGTACAATAACAATAAACAATAAAATACACTAGTTAAATAATTAAGCATTGTTGTCCTGTTAATTCTAGTGTCTCAAACTGCTTACATTCTGACACTCAATTGGCAGTAGCTGCCCCGTGTAGGTTGGCTCACATCGCCCGTAGCGCATCGAAACCACACGAGCACCAAAGTAATACAGCAAAGCCAGCAAATAGGGTGAATCAGGAGCAGATGAAAGCGAAATGTCTCGAGCGAGAATGGCAAATGGGGTTACAAATTTTGGACTTCATGGGAAAGATTGGAAGAACAAAAAACATATTTTTTGAGATCATGTTTTCGAAATTAAGACAAATTGCATGTTCCTTCCATAAGTCGTTCATGGAACACATAAATATACATGGATAAAGTTATCGGATAGAAGCACAATTTCGATTCGTACACCATTCGAAGATGAGCATTTTTGACCTCACATCTTTTGAGCCATCAATTGAGCAAATATTACAACCTTGCGCAAAAGATGCGCTTCACCCGACACCTTGTAAATGAAAAGGTTTCGTTAAACAGGCTCCATGGAGCTTGGAGAAGGCTCCATGTGAAGTATCGATCGTATGAAAACCACTTTAACTAAGATACTTAATAATTTTTTTAGAAGAGCAGAGTTGTTAGGAGACGTGCCAGTATGTAACAAGGCTCATCTAGTCGCGCTGCTATATAATTTTATGACCGTGTTTCGCGCTATTAAGGTGATGCGCCGTGTATCTGCATACATAAGGACGGTCCAGTACGCGTATAGCTGCAAGATCTAGTTTTTCCTCATGCTCTCCCTTTTTTGGAAGGCAGGCAGCGAACATCATTAGAGGTTGCGAATTTCCCTCGAGGTGGGATATGTATAATACGGTGTCAGAGCCGAAGACTCGTCAGCACAAACCCAAAGGCTGGGAGAGGGATAAAAAAAGTTGGAATCCCTTCATAGTATGTTATAAATGTGCCACAGGCATACAAAAAAAAAGATCTCGTCCCTCGTTTCCGCTGGAATTCTTGAATTTTTCGAATAGGAAAATGAGAGGTGAGTTTAACTTTTCGAGGCGACGCCATGACATTTATTCGTACTCAAAACGAGATAGGGTTGAATGGATAGCTGGACGCTAAACCGAAAAGGCGATAAGAGCTGGCAGAACTCTCCTAATATAATAATAGTACTATTATTATTTTTTCAACCATTCAACCCTATCTCGTTTTGAATATATCGGCGTTTTCTACTACTCTTGATTAGTTATTCGTACTCAGTCGCCGGTTAGCTAAAAGAGAAAACTGAATATCATAACGCATTCCACATCGAAATGGATATTAATAACTGTAAATAAATTAACTCTTAAGAGCGTGTAAGAAAATTGTTTTCCTTTCTAAGCCATATCATTTCGGAGAAGGCATTTATTTTATCAAAAATAATTTCTTACCCGCGACATTGTTTCAATGTCTAATAATAAATATGAAAAAAATGTTCAACAATAAACAAAATTACAATTTTAAATAGATTGGTCTAGTTAAAAGGTGACAGCAACTGTATGACTACCATGGAGTTAAGCGTTCATTTACGACCTAATCTTGAGTTTGCCAAGGCGTTAAGAGATTTGTGGTCTGAATTATTCATGCGTGGAAATGCATAAGACGCAAGATGCATATGAAAATCTCATATATTAAATATTTGCGAACTGGTAACGTCAAAGCAGAAATCAAAATTTTAAAAAACTTCGAATTCTTTTTACAGCTGGTAATGTCAGACGAAAATCAATTTTCCCAACGCGCCTTTAAAACTGTATAAAAACATGGCTTCAAAGTAAAGGTTACTGTGGCGTGGCATGCGTTGCCGCTATCGACTATCATTGATGCCAGACAACCGAGCTTTATCCTCACGAGACTAAAATAACAAAAATGCAGCGTATTAAACGAACACTTCCCTGTGTTAAAACAAACTTTAAGAAATACAGATCCACATCAATTGTAAAATGACAAGCAACTATAATCGCACAGCGTTTTGTTAAAGCTACCTTGTCGAGGGGACAATGTGAGAAATCAGCGACCAACTCATGCGGCGGAAATGGAGCAACGCAGCGGCACGGGCACCATTATGGCGTAACGTCGCTCGTTCATTGATCAATTAGTTTCTGAAATCATGGTTTCGTAACACAAAAAGTGAACCCCGTGTTCAGGAGGATCGAAGACTATTCTACATTTGCCTGGAATGGTCTCAGCGCTACTTATTTTTCCCCCCACAGCGAGGAAAACATTCTCACGGGAACAGGTCGAAGTCGTTAGGGTAAGAGTCACCTGGCGCGCATGCGGAGGATCGCGTAACATAAACAATAGAGCAGGTAGTGGTTTGG
Organism: Mycogona germanica; assembly: GCA_034698785.1. Classification (NCBI taxonomy): domain Eukaryota; kingdom Metazoa; phylum Arthropoda; class Diplopoda; order Chordeumatida; family Chordeumatidae; genus Mycogona; species Mycogona germanica. The sequence continues at coordinate 9,767 of JAQGBY010000285.1, read as the reverse complement.
GGTATTCGCGATTCCTATGCGAGTTTATCGATTGAACGCAAGGGCAAAGCCACGGGCAAAACGCTGCAGGAGTTCCATTTTATAATGCTTCTCTGCAGGCCTCGAACCACCTCAGACCCGAGAATTTCAATGAAATGAAATATACCCACGGGCTGTTCAGGTTGTCATTGCCATTTTAATCTAACGGAACGCGCATCTGTCTATGGATCAGAGTCATGAGTTCGATCCTGTACCGGTTTGACCATTGACATGTATTTAAGGCAGAGACGCTGATGCTAAAACCCCAAAAGCATTTAACTTACATACTCGTTTTAGTTGAAAATTATTCTTGAAATAGTTTTACTGATACTATACAGACGCTATTTTTGAAAGTCATAATGTAATAGACGTTAAAGTTAAGAAAACGTTTTGATGGCCGTGACTGGCATTTGGTCTCAATGGGATAACATATTCGATTTCTTGGAAAGGAACGCAGACACATCCAATTGAAACTGTAACATCTGGCAACAAGGTTGATAAATATAAGAAACGATAACAACAAAAAATGGCAACAAAAAAGATAGAAATTGTTTATGCAATAACACAGTACTAACGGATGACAAAAAATTGTTTAACCGCCAAAATTGAAAGCAGAAAGGTCCCAACTGTTTCTGGGGCCAATAGTACACTCTGTATATGGTATGGAATTCAGAAACAATGTTGAGCTTACATTTTCATTCTTAAAATAAATAAGCATTAAACATTAAAAATTGAGTTATATTATTGCTTAGGTTTGTGACGTCGTTGCGTACGTCAGTTCGTTACGTGCCTTCCATTCCGAGAAAACATTTGCACCAAGGGGGCTGCCATATTTTATGCGACAAATCACTATTCTCAAGAAGTTCTGCGAACCGTGACCGTTGCGTTGCAATTCTATTGTCGCAGCAGCTCCCATCAATTTCAAGTTGCTAATAAACATACGTCTATTGTCCGTGCCATGCCCCATTGAATTTTAACACGAATTTCTTAATACCAATGTTTCGAGAAACTCCTCGCTCTCGAGCAAAAACTTCGAAAGTGAATAAAATTATGTGTATATATATGGCTTTCTCAAGCCAAATACGAAGATAACTTGCTTAGATCCTGCCAGAGCGTCTAAACTAAAAAGTACACTTCAATTGAACGTATACAAAATGAAATATATTCTTGAAGATTTGTTTTTCTAACACAATTCGAAGTTCAGTCGTGCTATTGAAATACACCTGTATTTTCAACAACCGATCAATAGGCAATTACACAAAAGGTTGTTCAGAAGGGTTACGCAGCCATTTAATTTAATCAAAAATTGATTATCATAACGCATTGCTACCTTTTATACACTGCGATTCATAAAAAGGTAGACCACTATAAAAATGATCACAACTTCGTGAAAAGTGCTTCAATTTAAATGACATTTTGCAGTGTTCTACTTTAATTAGTAAATATTCAAATTTGCCACTCATACGTGGCGCTGCATATCAGCTTAATTTTATATCACATCAGTGTCATCATCATCATCATCATATCCCGTAAGTGGCGCGCCAAATTGCTGACTGATGCCAACAGGAAGGCCAGACTGGAGCAATCCAAACAGTTGCTAAGAAAATATCCTGAACATCTTGTTGATTTAATCTGGTTTACATATGAGAAGGTGTTCACTGTATCAGCTCGAACAGACCGGGAGTTGAACACCGAATCCCTGGATTTCCGGTCCAGTGCTCTCGGTACGCCACTCAGTTCATCTTTTCATTCGGTGCTGTCCCGAATCCACCAATTCTGATTATTATCACCCAGACGTCCTATAAATCTTTCTCATAAAATGAGAATGTTGTTTTGAAAATAAAACAAAAGTATATAGCCTTATGATTAGGAAAAGGTAGAGTAGGTAGCCGCAACTTGACATATCAAAGCAGCACGCCTCTGTACTCCTAGCACCAGATTGAGATTGCATAAGATTGGACAACGTGACCTTTGACGAAGTCGTTAGTACGGTTTCCATGCTGGCACCGAGAGAACATTTTGAGGAGTTGGCGTGCAAACGACTACTTTTATGTCTGTACGAAACTACCCCCCCCCCTCCCCCTCTCCGCCACCCCATCCCCATACAACCTCATCCTGAGTAACCGGCAGCAAAGGCAGGTAGATTGGATGATTAAATCCAATTACGAGAACCGTTGAAAGCCCGGCAAATGAAGTCGCAATTGTGTGTGTGGGCTCATATACACACACACACACACACACGTACGCGCACCATGCAGCCCTCGCATTAAGGAAAACCATATTGTCGGCAGCGTGACCAGACTCAACTGCTACTGGCAACCCCTTTAACGAGCGTCTTGTGCCGAGATGATGGAAGGAGCGGGGGATCGTCCAATCTTCATTGGCAGAAAACCAAATCTTCTTTTGCCTGCCAATGGGCGCCACTCAATGGATCGCTAAAATTGATTTTTCTCTATCAGTTGGAAGCAGTAGAGCAACGACAGCCCACAAGTCTACAAGAAAACACTATTGAGCGACTTTGATTCTTGTATTGAATTTTTTTGAAATGATAAGAATGCTTACACATTCGATTATTCGAGTAGCATCAGCAGAAAGAAAATTTTACATTGGGTTGTAACAATATTGCAATATACTGAGAACATTTACAAGCATGTAACAAAGACGTACACGTACCAGGTTTCAAAAATATCTAGTCAATAAATTATTTTGCATTTTTTTTCAAAACTAGCTTCATCTTAGGAGTCCTGAATCCATCATCACTAAAACTCGTCTCCAAAACATCGTAAGACTGTATCCGACCCTATTCCTCTGAGCCCCATTCCATTTCCTAGCAATAAAGAGTCAATAAATCCGCCAAAACTGATTACCATCCACATGACAAAATGATCTATGAGATTCTCTGTAACAAGAACAACAGTAAACTCAACGCATTGATTCGTCGTCGCCCGGTTCTAATATTTTGATGACGTAAAAATTAAATTTTCATATGCACTGTATGTAGGGTTTCTGTTGTGTATCAAGATATGATGCGCCGTTTAATTTTACTAGTAGTGTATTTTACAATACTAAAACAATTTCTCTTCAAGAGAGGTTCAAATAAAATTAATAACCACAAAATCTACGAATAGGCAAAAATGATTCAATACCAAATGTAGTGAATTTAAGACACCCTGCCTAGCAGTTCCAAAAGAATTTCAAACGTAAGGAAGTTTCGAATGTAAGGAAGGCGCGAATGTTGTTAGAAATCCAAAATTCAATAGTTTCCATCTTCAAGAAACAGATGATGACTTGATGAATGCATGCACTAGTAGGCGTCTCTCTCAAAGAGAGGTTCCGGTTAGTCAAAGTTTGTTGAAGCTCTCTGGCAAACAAAATTACATTCAGTCACGTGATGCGCTGAACAACTACATTAGAATTCGACAAATCCTTATTTTTCTGACAAACAAAATTTAACCGGCGCCGACTACTTATAGACAACAAAAGGGAGAAAAAACTATTACGGACCTATTATGTGAAATGTCTGTAATGCTTAGCAAATCTACCATGCGAGAGAGGCTTAGCGTATACGATCGCAAAGAAGCGGACAAGAGGGGACTACGTCATTTCTGTGTAGGGCAAACACTTAATTCAGTCGTGAAATCCGTGAATAGATATTTGTGAAGGCCTACAGAAGCTTCGGAGACCCGACGTCTCTATTACAAGGACCGAAATCCTAAGAACGTACAGCGCAGTATCAACCGGATCTGACGATATTAATTGAAGATGACCAGCGCATGTAGTGTCGGATTGGAATAAGAATGTAATCCAGTTAATAATTAATTACAGCAATTTGCAGTTCAGATATCGTTTCGTGTTGTTCTGTCTAAACCCGATCTTCGGAGGATTTCTCGAGTGGAAGAAAAATTCCACAACTAACAACAACATTAGCATTTTCGCAACCGTCGAATACGGTCTGAAGACGACGAGTGAGGACTTCCGAGAATAGGGATGAGTTGATGAAAGAAAATGCGCACAATGAAACCAATTTCCATCTTGAACCTGATTTTCAGCGGTTTAGACGGATGGCTCCTTCTCTCCCTATCTAATGAAATGAATTTTCCGCAATACATCGGCTGTCCGTAAAGATACGATCGTAGTGGTGTTTTTTTCTCTTTTTCAATTACATATGCGCAATTTTTGAGAAACCAAACCGAGTCGGTAAACGAAATTGGCGTTTCGAACTTACCACGATGTAGTAGTCCCAGAAAGTTCTAAGAAAATATTGTTCTATAAACCGATCCGAGCTAAGATAACCACACAAGAGCTTAAGCTAGCTATTTTTAATTTGCAGCAACAATGGAAACTAAAACGACCCAAAGCAGCCAGACTTTTTCCAAATGAAAATATTGTGGGCTCCAAAATAGGAGAGTAAAATCTGATGGTAGTAATTTCAAAGCATATCCTTATAATATCTGAAATGGTGAATTCGGGACAGGCCGGATGAAGAAGACCTGTCCCGAATCCACCATTTCAGATATATATCATCCAGACGTCCTAACTAAATCCCTCAATAATATTCTTATAAATTGATTGATAGACTGGAATCGAGGGCCGGCAACGAGGTAGTCGAAAAATAAAGTTTACTTCTGATCTACGCTTAACGCAGGGTTTTTTTTTACGTAACCTAAAAAATTGAAGATTTGCGAAATACAAAGACAAACGATTGAACTCACCCAAAACTTTCGTCATTACCCCTTCATGGGCTCGTTGAATGCAAGACAACAGAAGGTGACTGGAAAATGTTTAAATGGAAAATGCATAAGGGAAGACGCAAATATAGGATATAGTGCGAAATGAAATATCATTTCTTTCACCGAGCGTTTGATGATAAATGGTCAGTCAAAAAGCCAGACCTCGCAATTTTTTTCCCGAAGCTACAGCAGTTGGTTATTGTACCCTGTGTTGCTCAGCTCGAGGACCGATGAGGTTGCTATGGTAATTGTTACGTCACCGCCTCCTTGTTTTGATTAGCAGCGAAGTGCAAAAAAGTGACGATTTCCACCACTCCCCTATACTCAACCACGTTTAATAATTCAACACTCGGGAAAACAATGGACGAAGAAAAGAAAAAGTCAAACTCTATCGAAGCGCAACTGCGATAGATTCGAGTTAATCAAAAATAATGCACCGACATAGATGGTGACTATATGAGAAAGATAAAGGTACTACACACGTTTGTTCATATATGTACAATATATTCGTAGATTGTGTGCATATTAAATTCGCTTTGACAGATATTTTCTGCATTGGCATCGAAATAAAATGACTTCGTATTTCTTTCTACGAAATCAAGCGTTGGTTCCAGGCCAAGTCCCAACTAATAATAACGCGAAGCGCACATCGGCAACACTGAAAAAACTACGTAGCTCCGAACTACCAACACTAGGTTTATTTTTGTTTTTCACCGCACGAGGTCAGACAAAGTGGGCTTAATTAGGTTTAGCGCTGAAAGGCCGAAGGCAATGTTTATCGGCATTAACGTCCACAACAGAAATCGAACGGCGTTCCAATCTCAGATCGAACAGAGTTGTGCTGACATATTTGCTCAATCGATCAGCTCAACTTTCGAGATTCTCATTTAATGCTCGTGTAGTTGAAATAACGGCTCACTAGTGATTGATGCCCGCAGCCAGACAACCTCACCGATATTTTTATTTTATTTAAAGATTGGAGAAGACTCGTCTTAAAAACATACTTTATACTTAAGAGTACACATGTGTAAGAGAGGTTTGCGGTTGCCGGTGCCGATCAGAACGATTGGTCTCTAGTGAATGGATTTTTATTTATTTATTATTTTGTTTAATTCACTGAAGTGTATATCTCAACAGGAGTTTCTGAACCCCTCTCAGTGCTTAGTCCCTCTCAGTGAGAGGCAATATTTTGCGCAAAGGGACTCCAATTCCACCCTGAATGGTGTAGTTAAATAGCCGCCCCCAAACCCTCCTGAGAAAACAGTTCAATTTGTATTCTGACAAGAGAGAGAGCAGCGTCTGCATATTCAAATAAATCGACCTAATACTGCGCGCAGCTGCACTTGAGACGTTCATGAAAAGCAATCTCGACGCTAAATAGAGCTACTGTTTCACATTTGATTGATTCGCGCGGACAGACAAGGAGAACCGACTCCAGTTTCGCTGTTTCGAGCAAAAGCAATATCGCCGGGTCCACTATAAAACTCGGCGGACACATAACAACTGCCCGACTGGAGTGGCGCCACAAAAATCCAAAGTGACATTTTATACTTCTTCACTGAAAAATCGGGGGTCTCAAATGTGTGGCGCGAGGCGTCTTAATTTATTATCGCCATACAAATATTTTGCATATTTAACAGAAATAATTTTGCGTCAGCTGGTAACTTATAACAAAAAATAAATTAGCATCCGTTACTTGAACTGAAAAATTAAAATCAAATTATGCCGACGATATCAGATGTCCATATCATTTTATTTTCCTTTTGATCCTCAACATCAAATTACGTCATCCTGAGGGAAATGAGGGAAAAGTGCATTTTCGTCATACATTTGACTGAAATATAAAGTTGAGGAATCAGCTTCGATTTATGGTCGCCTCCGAATCCCCAATTTCAGTATTTCAGAATCAATTACAAATGTACCCGCAAGCAGCCCCGGATGGGGCCTCTGGCGAGGGTCGAACGACCAGTTAAAGACAAATGTGTCTCTGAAATATTTGTTAAGGAGGTCCACCAGCGTGTTCGCGTGTTAGTCATCTGACATCGATGCAACAATGAATTGCGGCGAAATTGAGGTGTGCAGCGCGAAGGACAGGTGACGCCGCGATCGTCGCATCGGCCCTACCTGACCACCGAAGCTATTATTGTATTGGCGCCAGATGGCAAATCCGATCTAGCCGAGAAAGTTGGCCGCGAGGAATGTTTTTATTGTTTTCCTGCGAACAATACGTCGAAAGCCGCCGTCAGCCATTGTCCAATCAAAAGGCCTATACATAAACATTGGGAGATTCAACATATGAGCCGCGATTAGGCTAGACGGAATCCCCGGCCACCCTTCGATGTCCCAGCGAGCAATTCCCCAATATCTATTGAATATACAACCCTGTCTCGCGAGATTCGGGACCAACTCTTCCATCTATTTACGGTGGACCCGAGCACTCTGTATAGAGACGGAATCGGACGCCAATCGAAATCCGATTTCCACAGCAAGGTCCCGACACGTAAATACTGTACACACCGTTCTACCATGAACAGTCAAATCAACCGCTCAGTGATAAAATGCTGTCGAAATATTAATCGATGAAATCGATAAAGTCTTTGCTAGGAATTTTACGCTGCCTCGTGTCCCAAGATAGGGCAAAGTACAACAGTTTAGACGCGTTCGAATCCTATTTTGAAAGTCTAATATATAAATACAGTAGATAACTCAGATTTTAGGGGTCACAGGGTCGTATTTTTGAATTCGTAAAACCGCCAGCTTTCGCTACCTTTCTGTAACCTTTCCATACCGTATATCTCCGACGTCACTTATCGGAAAAACCTGAATGTGTTGGCTGCTATTGTGACTTTTAAAATATTTTTCTCCCAAAACAGGAAATGAACGTATACTACATCTTCCAGAAACACTCACAGTTCGCTGCTGAATACGTAAGTATCCAGTTTGATAAATTCCTATATTTCAATAAAATAATAATTTCGAATTGAAATTCGTACTGAAATTTAATGTTTGTGAGAACAAACACGTTAATGTTTGTGTATGTCAACAAATATATTGAGACAACTTTTAAATAATAATTTTATAGGAGAAAGGTCGATTCTAAATTTGAAAGATGCTCCAATTTCTCAAAGGGTTATAGTACTCTGTAGCTACATTTATCATGTACCACACCGAAGAAAATAAATGAACGACACTCAATCAGAAAAGCAACATAAGGTCGGGTCAGAAAGTTCACTGAGGTGTCGCCAATGTGTAGAAAAACGATTTTATATAGGCAAAGCAGTTGCAACATTGATCAAATTGCTTCCCGAATTTCCGTGGACTGAGTCCAGCTTGCAGAATGGAGTTTTGCGGGCGACTCAGCCGAGCGTGACACTCAACCTAGACAGTTTCCACAGTTGCGCAGATTTCAATGGGAGAGGCAAACCCATCATTTCATCTAGTGTATGTGTGTGTTCAATGCTGGATTGGAGAACACGCAAGCAAACATACGCCCTAAGATTTATCACACTGGCTATGCTATTCGGCAAATACAGTAGACTTTCATGTCACGTACAAAAGACGTGGGGAAAATTTGTATCGACTGAATGCTCGTTTTTGCATCGTAAATCTACATCTTGTAAGCTCATATGAAACGAGTCGCTTGAGCTGAATAGAAAAATATCCTGAAGTAAAATGACCAACTGCATCAGACGCATCGAAGTGGTCTCTCTTCTCACAGGACGAATATGTTTGGCATTCGCTTAAAAAATTGAAAATAACATGGCCTCCTGTTGACATGGTGCAATCCAATACAGATACGTTTGACCTTCTATTCTGCGCTGCGATGACACTTACCAGGAAACGGATTTGACGATGCTTTCAAAAGAAACGAATTGGATAACACGATGTGGGCAGAGCTCATTCAATACGTTTTGTGCCCACTATTGCCAATGGTGGCGTTGGTGTCATGTTTCGAGGCCTTTAGTATCTGATAAATATATAACTGCGTGAATAAATATCAAATTATCGGGAAACTGAATTAAAATAACTAGTACATGTATTGTATTCCAAGTGAAGGATCAAGTTACCACGAGCTTTCAGTTGTCGCATGACCTGTATTTGAAGACAAATCAATTTGCTATTTAACTTGCTAATTAACGAATTATAGCTATGATTGCATTTTCAATAAAATTAACTTTTATCGCCCGTCTATAGGATTACGGAACAACCATAACCAAACACATAAATGCTCAATGGATGTTGTTAGACTGTGTATGTATATTAGATAGATCAACGTCTAGATCAAATGTTTGCAATGGCCGAACAATAATAATACCAAATACAACCTAAACTCCGGAGTTTCAGTTGAAAGACACTGTACTGTTGTATCGGCTTAAGCTGGACGTCCATGAGCGTTAACTCGTTCCAATGCCCAATGGCGAAAACAACGATGTTATCCGATGTCAGCCTTGAATCAACATAGACTCAACGAGCCAACGTAGACCGAGTGAAGAGAAGGTCATTGCCGTTTAAATATTGCCCTTGGCCGGAGCCGAAGAGTTTACATGTACAACCGCCGACCACTGACCACTCGGCGGTCAATACCGGATCGAGAGAAAGCTGGTGTTTCCATCATTTCTCGCTTGATTGAATCTTCGAAAATCACAATGGGCCCTCTATTGTCCGGTCGCCAAATGGGATTTCCGGTCTTCCGTGTATTCGCCGGACAAAGGCAGCCATACAGATACGCTCTCCTTATATTAAATCCGTTCTAACCATACCACACAGACGCAGAGGCAGACTTAATAATACCGAGACAAATAAATTGATAAAGAAATATAGATCGAATGGCAAAATGACAGATATACGAAGTCAAATAAAATTTGTTCAACTATGACTCTTTTAGTAACGACTCTCCCACCTCCAACCGCCCCAGAAGCCAAATAAGAAATCTAATCAATTTTATATTAAATGATGAATTCGGGACAGGCCGAATGAAGGAGACGAACCGAGTGGCGAGTTCGCTTTTATAATAATATT